>JAKUCV010005019.1:320268-393131 GCA_028386065.3 Turnera subulata | reverse complement strand
TTAAATTAGGGAGTGACAAAATAGTGAGAAAAAATACCTTAGGGGTATTTTTGACAAACACTTGGGAAACACCTTGTGAGACACTATTTTGGGTAGAACTCTAGGTTGATTATACCCCTAAAATTTAGGGAAGTCTCTCTTGTAAGCCTACTATTTATAGTGGAAGTTTTTCCGGTGGGATCGGGATTGTGGACGTAGCCCGGTATTTGGGTGAACCACGTTAAATATTGTGTGTGATTTATCTCTTTTTGTCCTCCACTTGTTTATTTCCTTGTGAGGTGATATTATTTCCGCAAGATAGTCCCACCGGGCCCAACAACAGGTTCTCTGGGAAGTTTGTTTCAAGCTCGGGCATGGACATTTCATGGTCATTGGTGTGTGTCTTATGCATAATCTGAGACTTGGGGTTTTGAATCCGTATTGGTGCTTGGGGTGGAAGTTGTACTGATTCTTGGACATGGAGGAAGACAGATGATTTGTTAATCAATTCTTCTTTTTTTTTCAATTTGGCATTTGCCTATTGTATTTTTTGCACAGGATTGTGCTTTATTGGTCTGAGACGATCTAATTTATTATCACTCTCAATTAATATATATTTTTTTAAACCAAACTCAGGGAACCAAATCATTGGCCAATGCTTGGCCAATGCTATTTTAGTGAAAATTTAAGGTATGATTAAAAAAAAATTAAGGAAGAAAAAAATAGTAAAAAAAGAGAAAACATAAAATTATAAAAAATTATCAAATTATCAATTTTTTATGGTTAATTTCACATTAAATAACACGGTATTGATTTTTTTTTTCCAAAACTCAATTAGGTTACAAGTCAGGTTTTGGCTAGGTTTCTCTGTAGTATCCATTAAGTTTCGGGTTGATTGGGTCAAAGGTTTGGGTTGGTAATATGCAGGGGCCCACAAAGACATGTGGATCCGACGTGTCCACTCAACTCTCTAAAACGACGTCGTTTTGGCACAACACTGCGTCGTTTTGAAACGCCTCCCAAACCTCAAATTCGGGCAGCCCGCCACGTTAGCAGGTACCTGACCGAGGAATCACGATTGGCTTGCCTATTGAAACTCGGGGTACATGACCGGCCAAACAGAAAGTCAGAGACCCAAATTGGCCAAAACGTTAAAGAACCGCACTGTAAAACCCAAAAACCCATTGTTATAAATTATGGCTTGAGATGATAGCATCATCATCTAGAAATAATTTTAATCTGTTTGTAAGATAAAAGACAGTAATCTGTTTCTGATCTTGCTTCAATGTGACAGAACCGGGTTCAGCATTATGCAATTGTTCATGGAGCCCACTTGTCTTGAGTTTGTTTGAAAACCTTAACAGACAAAGTATCTGTTGAGAGTTGAAATAATATACCTTTCTTATACCTGAAGGAAATAAAAGAAAAGATACGCCTTGTCGTAAAAACAGCTCTGACAGAGACCTGCTATGATTCATTATTGCATTTGACAATTGCGCCTGTCACAATCAGACCAGCTACTGTTCTCATTGCTTTATGCAATGAATTCAACATAGCAATCAACGAACAGGCCTTGTATATTAGTTGTACAACCATCAAGTTAATCAGAATTCTACTTAACCATATCAACCTATGGACGTTACAATGGAGCACCAAGAAGTGCAAAGGGTCCAGAGCAATTCCAACACAAATTTCAGTTTAGGCATGGCAATAAATATTTTGCTGCAAGAAGGAGAGAAAGGATCAAATTTTGTGTTCTCGCCCCTTTCATTTCATGCTATGATGTGCCTCATTGCTGTGGGATCAAGAGGATCGACTCTAGAGCAGCTGCTATCCTTTCTGGGATCAAAAGGTACCAGTGAGCTGAACTCATTTGCTCTGCAGATTAAGCGGTTGGTGTTATTGCCTGCAAATGAAAACCAGGATACCATCGGAGGTCCAACGGTGTCATTTGTCAATGGTGCCTGGGTGGATCAAAGTTTCCACCTGAAACCATCTTTTCTAGAGGTAGTGGAAAATGTTTATGGTGCCACAGCCAAAGAGGTTGACTTTTCAACTAAGGTAGCACTTCAATCATCGGCTAATTTTTCTGTTTAGGCTTTTAGCTCTTCCTGCAAGACACCCACACTAATTCTATTACTTCATGCATTGTTTTTTATGCTGATGATTATTATATCTTATATTTGATTGTCCTTGAAGGCTAATGAAGTGATAAACGAAGTCAATTCATGGGTGGACAATCAAACCAGAGGACTCATCAAAAACCTCCTCCCAGACGGGTGTCTAGACAATGACACTGCACTTGTTCTTGCAAATGCACTCTACTTCAAAGGAGCATGGGATCGGCAATTTGATGCATCAAAGACTGAAAACAGGGACTTCCATCTTCTTGATGGACAAATTGTGCAGGTTCCTTTCATGACCAAGAAGAATCGTCACAAACATCTTTATAGATCCTTTGAAGATTACAAAGTTCTTAAAATTCCTTACCAAACTGGTCAAGATACCAGACAATTTTCCATGTATTTCTTCCTCCCAGATGCAAGGGATGGCTTGCACAACTTGGTACAGAAATTTCAAGCTGATCCTGAGTTCTGCAATAAGGACTTCCAGTTGCTAGAAGAGGATCTCCCAAGATTTTGGATTCCGAGATTTAAATTCTCATTTAAGATTGAAGCCTCAGAGACCATGAAGGAGCTTGGATTGGAACTGCCTTTCAGTACTATAGGAGGATTTTCTGAGATGGTTAACTCACCACATCCACTTGTCTTGTCAAAAGTATTCCATGAATCCTGTATTGAAGTAAACGAAGAAGGGACTGAAGCTGCAGCCAGCACTGCTCCAAGATTTATTCTCTGCAGTGGACGGATGAATCCTCCAAGCTTCGTGGCCGACCATCCTTTTATGTTCATGATCAAGGAGGAGAAATCTGGACTGCTCTTCTTCATTGGAGCTGTGCTCAATCCTCTCTTGGTTTCTTGAACCTGAGCTACACCTCACAGAACAAATGCATTCCTGAATCTTGAAGAGCACCAAGTTAAAGTAATTAATGCAGTCCTGAAGCTTGAGTTTTCGATGATCCAATAAGACAGGAGCATACTCGCTGGCCTGTTATGATACTATTGTCTAGAAACTATATAAGTAGCCATTGTAATATAAGAAATGTAATATGGATTATGGGCTTGGCTATGATCTTGCTCCAATGTTGTCACTGAACTGATTGCTTCTTTCATGCTTTGAGAGCTAATTCCTTATTTCACTTGGCAACCTAAAAGCAAGTCAGCTACCTGAATAAAGAATCAAAACATATGGAAGTACTAACTTCATTTCTCAACCGATTGTTTGTTACCGTGCTTTGGAAGCAGCTTCTTGATCTCACTGGGCAATGCAACAGCAACTTAGCAGCCTCAAGAAAAGATCACACCACAGAAAAGTACCGACTTCGTTTGCTGTCTTTGGGTATTTACGGTACTTCTGTTATTAATTTTGAAATATTTTCATTCCGAAACCGGGAATCATAATCGGTTTCTTGGCAATTCTTTGAAAAGGAAAAAAATTGCAAAAATTTGGCTGTTGGAAGTAAGGTAGAGCCCAAGTGTAGAAGCCCCAGACTAGATCAGTGCAATATATGTCAAGTGAACCTTATGCGAAGATTATAAAGTAAACATCTAGTTGTTTTATAGCCTACAAAGAAGTGGCAGAAGCTATAGAGAGCAGTGTATAGCACCAAGTGCTGAAACTTCCAGCTGCAGACACTATAGCTGATCATCACATCATGCTCAAATTCAAGAAAGAAAAATTCCGAGTTTATTATTATTTCTGTGGAGCTAGGCTCGCTGTAGCATCTATGATCTATTGGTTTGTTCATTTTCAGGTTTTGACAACATTAACAAAACAAAGTATATATTAAAGTAATAGACCTTGTCCTAAGACATTGCTGTGACAATGACCTGCTACTATGCAATCTGCCATGTATCCATTTTACCTGTTACTGTCAGGCATGCTAATGATTCAATCTCTTGATGCAACGGACAAGGCACGGCATTCAACATACACATTTTATCTAAAGTTATATAGGAGTAACTAAACAGAATTCGGAGAAGAAGAAAAAAGAAACATAAGAACACGTGGACATTAGGATGGAGCACCAAGTAGTACAGTCTCCTATTGCGCCTGTTACTATTTGACAAGCTAATGGTCTCATTACTTTATGTAATGAATTCAACATAGTATTCAACGAACAGGCCTTGTAAATATATATGCTTTTATTGTTTAACCATCAAGTTAAACAGAATTGTACCAAACATAACAACCTATGGATGTTACAGTGGAGCACCAAGAAGTGAAGAGGGTCCTGAGTAACTCCAACACAAATTTCAGTTTAGGCATGGCCATCAATATTTTGCTGCAAGAAGGAGAGAAAGGATCAAATTTTGTGTTCTCGCCCCTTTCATTTCATGCTATGATGTGCCTCATTGCTGTGGGCTCAAGAGGATCCACCCTAGAGCAGCTGCTATCCTTTATAGGGTCAAAAGGTATCAGTGATCTCCACTCATTTGCTCTGCAGATTAAGAGGTTGTTATTATTGCCTGCAAATGAAAACCAGGATAACATCGGAGGTCCAACGGTGTCATTTGTCAACGGTGCCTGGGTGGACAAAAGTTTCCACTTGAAACCATCTTTTCTAGAGGTGGTGGAAAATGTTTATGGTGCCACAGCCAACGAGGTTGACTTTTTAACTAAGGTAACATTTTTTGTTTTTGCCTTCCACCTACTTCAAAAATGGTGAAAAAGTTATATGAAAATTTGTTCTAGGCTTTCAGCTCTTCCTGCAAGACATCCATACTAATTCTGTTGCTGCTTGCGTTTATCCTTGAAGGCTAATGAAGTGATAAACGAAGTCAATTCGTGGGTGGATAATCAAACCAGAGGACTCATCACAAGCCTCCTCCCGGAGGGGTGTCTAGAAAATGATACTGCACTTGTTCTTGCAAATGCACTCTACTTCAAAGGAACATGGGATCGGCAATTTGATGCATCAAAGACTGAAAATAGAGACTTCCATCTTCTTGATGGTCAAAATGTGCTGGTTCCTTTCATGACCAAGAAGAATCGTCACAAACATCTTTATAGAGCCTTTGAAGATTACAAAGTTCTTAAAATTCCTTACCAAACTGGTGAAGACACCAGACTATTTTCCATGTATTTCTTTCTTCCAGATGCAAGAGATGGCTTGCAGAACTTGGTACATAAATTTCAAGCTGATCCTGAGTTCTGCAATAAGGATTTCCAGTTGCTAGAAGAGGATCTCCCCATATTTTGGATTCCAAGATTTAAATTCTCATTCAAGGTGGAAGCCTCAAAAACCATGAAGGAACTGGGACTGGAACTGCCTTTCAGTGATGCAGGAGGATTTTCTGAGATGGTTGACTCACCAGATCCACTTGTCTTGTCAAAAGTATTCCATGAATCCTGTATTGAAGTAAACGAAGAAGGGACTGAAGCTGCAGCTAGCACAGCTCCAAGATTTCGTAAATGCAGTAGGCTGACGAATCCTCCGAGCTTCGTAGCAGACCATCCTTTTATGTTCATGATGAAGGAGGAGAAATCTGGTCTGCTCTTCTTCATTGGAGCGGTGCTCAATCCTCTTTTGGTTTCTTGAACTGGAGCTGCAGCCACTCATAGAACAAATGCATACCTTGAATAGCACCTCTTAAAGTAATTAATGCATTCCTGAATCTTGAATTCTTGATAATCCAGTAAGACAGAAGTATGGTCGCTGGCATGTTATGATACTATATTGTCTACAAACTATTTATGAAGCCAGTATAATATAGGAAACATAATATGTCTGTGATCTTGCTCCCATGATGTCACTGAACTGATTGCTTCTCCCATGCTTTGAGAGCTAATTCCTTATTTCAATTGGCAACAGAAAGCCGGTCAGTTACCTGAATAAGGAATCAAAACATATGGAGGTACTAACTTCATTTCTGAACCAATTGTTCCTTACCATGTTTTGAAAGTTAGCAACATGGAGAAAGGATCACACCACTTAAAAGTGCCGAATTCGTTTGTTCTCTTAGGAATGCAAAAATTGGCTGTTGGAAGTAAGGTAGAGCCCAAGGCAAAGAAGCCTGAGATTAGATCAGTACAATATGTGTCAAGTGATCCATACTGCAAAGATTATAAAGTACACATTTAGCTGTTTTGTAGCTTACAAAGAAGTGTCAGAAGCTACAGAGGGCAGTGTATAGCACCAAGTACTGCAACTTCCAACTCCAGACAATATAGCTGATCTTCGTGTCACACTCAAAATCAAGAATTAAAACCGAGTTAATCATTATTTCTGTGGAGCTGGGCTCACTGTAGCATCTATTCTATTGGTTGTTGACCTTCAGGTTTTGAAACATTAACAAAACAAAGTATCTATTAAAGTATTAGACCTTATCCAAAGAAATTGATCTGACAAAGACCTGTTACTGTGCAATCTGCCATTTGTCCATTGTGTTTGTTACTATCAGGCAAACAAATGATTCAATTTCCTGATGTAACGAGAAGGCACGGCATTCAACAACATACAAATTTTATCTAAGGTTATATAGGAGTAACTAAAAAGCACTCAAGGAGAAAAACAAAAAAAACATAAGAACACATGATCATTAGGATGGAGCACCAAGTAGTGCAGATGGTACAAAGCAGTTTCAACACAGCTTTCAGTTTAAGATTGGCAATCAATCTTTTGCTAAAAGAAGCAGAGAAGGGATCAAATTTTGTTTTCTCTCCTTTTTCTTTTCATGCTATGATGTGTCTTATTGCTGCAGGCTCAAAGGAATCCACTCAAGAGCAGCTCCTATACTATCTAGGATCAGAAAGCATCAATGATCTCATTTCTGTTGCTATGCAGATTGAGAAGTTGGTATCCTTGTCTGCAAATGAGCGTCAAGAATATATTGGGGGTCCAGTCGTGTCATTTGTGAATGGTGCCTGGGTGGATCGAAGTTTCCGCTTGAAACCTTCTTTTGTGGAAGTAGTGGAAATTGTTTATGGTGCCACAGCAAAAGAGGTTGACTTTTCAAGCAAGGTAATATATCAATCATTTGCATATTTCCTCTGTTAGTTTTCTCTTTACTGAAATCTGCCTGCAAGGTATTCACCATTAATTTTTATTGCATGCCTACACTCTCCTTTCTTTGTGTGTGTGTGTGTGTTGATAATCATGACATATAATAATATTGCCATCTTTTTCTTGTAGGCCAATGAATCCATAAGTGAAGTAAATTCATGGGTGGAGAATGAAACCAGAGGACTTATCAAAAACCTCCTCCCACAAGAGTCTCTGGGAAATGATACTGCACTAGTTTTTGCAAATGCACTCTATTTCAAAGGAGCATGGGATCGGAAATTTGATGCATCAAAGACTGGATATAGGGACTTCCATCTCCTTGATGGTCAAATTGTTCAAGTTCCTTTCATGACCAAGAAGAATCATCAGAAACATCTCTATAGAGCCTTTGAAGGTTACAAAGTACTCAAAATTCCTTACCAAACTGGTGAAGATCCCAGACAATTTGCCATGTACTTCTTCCTCCCAGATGCAAGAGATGGTTTGCACCACTTGGTACAGAGATTTGCATTTGATCCTGAATTCGAGTTACGAGAAGAGGACATCCCAAGATTTTGGATTCCAAGATTTAAATTCTCATTCAAGGTAGAAGCCTCAAATACCATGAAGGAATTGGGACTGCAACTTCCTTTCAGTGATATAGGAGGATTTTCTGAGATGGTTGACTCTCTAGAGCCAATTGTCTTGTCAAAAGTATTCCATGAATCCTGTATTGAAGTAAACGAAGAAGGGACAGAAGCTGCAGCTAGTACTGCTCCTAGAATTATTCGAAAAATGGGGAGGTTGAATCCTCCGAGCTTTGTAGCTGACCATCCTTTCCTGTTTGTGATAAAGGAGGAGAAATCTGGAATCCTCTTCTTTATTGGAGCAGTGCTCAATCCTCTTCTTTAGAATATATTCTACACGATTTACCTTGTAATAAAAGAAAGTTTTAGACATTGTTTTTGACTGCTGTATTTGGGGTAGAAGATTAATAGTTGGAAACACTAATGACTTTAATGGAAAATTGCAGAGCCCGTAGACAAATTAAAAAAAAAAAAAATCTTCAATAAAGAAGTCCGTATCTTCTTTTCAAAAAATGTTGAGGAGTCGTTGGCAGGGGAGATATGCAATCTCAGTGGCTTCACTCAGTGTAATGATCTTGGCCGATACTTGGGCTTTCCAATTATTCATGGCAGAGTTACCAAAGCCTCTTACATGCATTTAGTGGATAAGGTACAAGGGCGGCTTGCCGGATGGAAATCAGATCAATTGTCGTTAGCGGGAAGGATAACATTGTATCAGTCTGTTGTGATGTCTTTGCCACTGTACACTATGCAAGCTGCAAAACTTCCAGCTTGGATTTGTGAGGAAATCGAAAAAGTATGCAGAAAATTTGTTTGGGGTGACAAGGCTGATGGAAGAAAGACACATCTTATCAATTGGAGAACACTTTGCCAACCAAAGCTCAATGATGGGGTGGGCTTGAAGAAACTTAGATCTATGAATGAAGCCTTTATTTTGAAGCTATGCTGGTACATGACGCAATACAGGGACAAGTTATGGGTTAAAGTACTTTTTCATAAGTACCGAGTTAACTCTACCTTAATCCCTCAAGTTGTTCATAAACGTCAAGCCTCGCCATTATGGCGAGCTATTGTGAGCTTGTGGCCTACTTTTTTGCAGGGTATTGTAATGCGGGTGGGAGATGGCAATCTAACCAAATTTTGGCAAGATTGTTGGGTTAAAGGTTGTAATGGGCCTCTTCTCTCTTATGCTACTGCAGAAGTTCCAACTGCTCAGATCGAAGAGAACGTAAAGAGAATGGTCTCGGTTGCTGGAGAGTGGGAATGGAGTAAGTTTCAGAATTTACTCCCTTTAGATATTTTGCTTAAACTTGCTGCAATGCTTCCACCTAGTGAAATGTTGGGCCCTGACATAATTGCATGGTCATCAACCGTGGATGGTAATTTTTCGACTAAAGCTGCATATGAACTTCTTGAACATGTGCAGTGGGATGAATGTAACGCACTTTGGAAATGGGTTTGGAAGTGGCGAGGACCCCACAGAATGAGACTCTTCCTTTGGCAGGCAGCCCATGACAAGTTAATGACGAATGGACAGCGATTCAAACGGCCATTTGCTAGTTCTAGTTGCTGTGAGGCTTGTCCTGGAACTGAGGAGAATACTTTGCATGTTCTAAGATCATGTTGGAGAGCTCAAAGAATATGGAGGAAGCTCGTTCCAGGTGAGTTGTGGAATGAATTTAATTCTTATTCTTTGAGCTGTTGGCTTTTGGAAAATTTACAATCAAAGGACATGTATTTGAACTCTATTCCATGGGCCGCAGTGTTTGTTAATACTTTGTGGTGGTTATGGAGATGGAGAAATGATTGGATTTTTAAAAGAGCTAGTATACATTGTGGGTCAGTGGCGGTGATTTTACAGGAAGCTCGTTTACAAGATTTAGCAATTAACTCTATCGTTTCTCAACAAGAGTCGAGGTTGCATAGTGTGGAATTGGTAGGTTGGTCTAGACCTCCTGAAGGTTGGGTTAAAATTAACACGGACGGGGCCTCCAAAGGTAATCCGGGTTTGGCAGGTGCTGGTGGTGTAGTAAGAGATGAGTCAGGCCGTTGGATTTCGGGTTTTTCAGCTAATTTGGGATTTTGCTCGGCTTTTACAGCTGAGTGTTGGGCTGCCCTTTATGGTCTTCGATTAGCATGGAACCTCAATCTTCGCAAGGTTATTCTCGAACTAGATTCAGCTACCTTGGTCTCATTGCTATGTGGCGATGGGATTGGTAAGTTCAGGGATTCCTTATTGTTAGCCTTGAAGGATATTCTATCAAGAGATTGGAGGGTTTGTTGTCGACACACTCCTCGAGAAGGTAATAGAGTAGCTGATCTCCTTGCTAACCATGGCCTTAATCAAACTACTAGGTACCATGCTTTTGTTTTCCCACCAAGGGATTGTTTTCCACTGCTGGAGCAGGATTCTGTTGGGGTATGTTGGCCCCGAGTTTGTTCATGATTCATAATCTAATATAGGCTTTGCGCCATCCTTTTGACCAAAAAAAAAAAAAAAACTTGATGGTTAACCCATTTAAAAAAAAAAAAGAAAACTTGATTGTTGACCTAAATAAAGAAGATAGAAAAATCATCTTTCTCTACACACACAAACACACACAGAGGATCAACTGCTTGAGGAAGTGCAATGGAGTTTCCACCCACCAATACAAACCATCTCAAGACAGACTTCAGTCTGTTGATGACAAACAAATTGTTGTTAGAACAAGTTGAGTTGGGTTCGAACTTTGTGGCTTCTCCTTTGTCAATCCATTTGGTGCTTAGCATTGTTGCTGCAGGGTCAACGGGGCGTACTTTAGAGCAGCTTCTTTCCTTCCTGGGATCTAGGAGCATTAGCGAGCTCAATCATTTGTCTGCACAGATTGTGGATCTTACATCCTCAGCCAAGAAAGGTAATACAAATCGGTACTTAATTTGCTTTGGATCTGCTTAAGTCATGTCTCTGACAGTTGATCAAATTATATTGTTACCTCGCCAGGTACAACTGGAGAGAGCCTCGCTAGTGGAAAGAGTAGTCCCGAGGTATTGTCCATCAATGTGGTTTGGATCGATCAAGACTTCAGATTGAAACCCTCTTTCGAAAGGATTACAAAAGATGTTTTCAGAGCCAGAACTGAAGAAGTTGACTTTGGATACAAGGTACTTTCTTCTCCTCATTGTTAGAAATTAGAGAACATAAACATTTCCATATGTGAAACCCACCATTATTTTCAGTTTCACAACAAAATAATTCTGTGGCCAGAAATCTACTAGTACTTTAGTCATCAAATGTTGGGAAAGCTTTACCCCCTTTGTGAGCTGACCCGGTTTGAATTAAACTAATCTGGTGGCTAGGCCAAAAAAATGAAAATCAATACTATGCTTTCTTCCCTGCAGGCTGAGGAAGCAAGACATGAAGTTAATACATGGGTAAAGAAAGAAACCAAGGGACTGATAAAAGAACTACTCCCATCAGGATCAATAGACAGTAAAGTAGTCCTCGTCCTTGCTAATGCATTATACTTCAAAGGAGCATGGAATCAGATGTTTGATGCATCAAGGACACAGCTTAGAGACTTTCAACTTCTTAATGGAGAAACTGCTCAAGTCCCATTCATGCCCGGCTCGCCATTCGAGGATTATCTTTATGGATCATTCGATGGTTACAAAGTACTTCAGCTTCCATACCAAAGTGGTGGAGACACAAGGCAATTCTCCATGTATTTCTTCCTTCCAGACAAGAGAGATGGCTTGTTTGATCTAGTCAAGATGTTAAGTTCCAAACCCGGGTTCTTTAACCAACAATTTGCACTTCAGAGAGAAGAACTGACTGATTTTTGGATTCCAAGATTCAAATTCTCTGCTGAGTTTGAAGCCACGGAAACTATGAAGGAAATGGGACTTGATCTTCCCTTCATGACTCTGGGTGAATTCAAGGAGATGGTGACTTGTAGTGCACATAAACTTTACGTTTCAAAAGTATTCCACAAGGCATGCATTGAAGTTAATGAGGAAGGCACTGAGGCTGCTGCTAGTAGTGCTGTTGTAATGAGGCAACAGTGTGCTAGGTTTCCAGTTCCTAATTTTGTAGCTGATCATCCTTTCATGCTCATGATAAGGGAAGAGAAGTCTGGAATTGTGTTCTTTACCGGAGCTGTGCTCAATCCTTTGTTGGAAGACTAGAGAATTTAATCATGCTTATGAAAATCTCAAAGCCTTGTAATAAGTTGCGGAATAACTCTTCAAGTCAAAGAGTGAATCCTTGTTTTTTTGTCAGTCAATGACTCAATGTAGTGAATTGTAATACACGTTTGTAATTAAAAATGATACGTGCGCAAAAAAAAAAAAACGCATGTAGTTTCAAATTGTTTTTAAAGAATAATTGTTAAAACTTTTTATGTAAATGATCTTTTTTAGAACTTGATCATTTTTATTCCTCAATGTAGACCAAGTGGAACAAATCAGTAATTATAAGTTCTAAAAGTTCAGCCAAGTTGTGAAACAATCAAGTCTAAATGGTAAAGCTAAATGGCAAAGTAGCTGACTTGCCGAAGTAGAACTTTGTAAAATAAAAGAAAAGAAAAAATATCCAACATTTATTGTAATCTTGTCTCTTCTAATTCTGTTCTAGGTGTTGGTTTTGTTCCACATGGTTTTACTCATTTTCCTCGTGTGTTTTAGCGGCTTCTTTTTGCGCAAAGGGATATCTATGAATTTGCATAGTGACCAAATAGAGGAAGAAAAATATTTATGATCTCAATTGTCAATATGTTAGACTTCACGACTAGTCGTCACTAATGATACATATAATGTATGATTAGTATTTTGGTTATGCAATAATTTTCATATGCTTGTTCCTATCTTCTAAAGCTGGTCATTCACAACAACACATTTTATTCTTAAATTAAAGCCTGGTCTCTTTGTCAATCTCAGTCAAATCATTATGGGCTCTATGGAGCCTGAGTCGGGCCTCGTGAGCAGTTACGCACTTACGGTGCTATATATGAAACAAGCATCTGCCACATATTATCAGACTTACAACTCTAACATACAATGAATATCTATGTGCAACAAATGCAAGCACTTACTTCTTTTTGTTGCCGTTTGACATCTGTACAAATTGATACACCTTTATAACTGGCATTGCGCCATTCTCGGTTGCTGAGGACGGGGCGGCATTCTTATCCCTTTCAGAAGAAAATTGAGGAAGATTAGAGCGAACAAAGATAGATTAACTAATTCACTGGACCATTAAAACAAATCTGGCATTATCTAACACTCAACAAGTGAAGAATTAACAATAACATGTGTTTCAAGCCATGAGAGGACTATTTAGATATGGTGTTTCGTTCACTTGGACCAAAACATTTATGAACATTTATCATGGGGATTTTAGAAAGAATTTAAGTCAAACACCCCGCATTTCATAATGAATATACTAGCAATTCAATAAGAAATAGTGAGGGGAAAAAATAGTTGATTAAGGATAAGTAGAAGTTTATAATCTCCTATCATGTAATCTCCTACAATTGCTAGCTAAACGGTTGATTGGTTATAAGTATTTTATGGTTTTTTTATTGTTTATTTAGTTTGTGATGTTTAACAAAAGGCAAGACAATAAGCATATTGTGTATAAGTTGCCACAAGTATGTGTTATCTACACATGTTACGGAGGAAATTATCTCGAGTGTTGAATGAATGAATTATCAGATGATGCATATTTTTCTACGAGTGTTGATGCATATTTTTTTTTATCGATTTAAGGTCTTGGCCTTTAAAATCTTCGAGACAAGTAATATACCACATGCTAAAAAAAAGTTTACGATAGCTAGAATATAAGTGGATTGAGATCAATGCTTATTTATTAGTTGTTCTAAGTACTATTAACATTAGGTTATGTGCCAAAAAAATAACATTTTCAAGTAGGTACCCTTTAACAAGTCAATGACATTAATACCTAGAAGGATAAAGATTTAGATTGTATAATGAAGGGCTTGGATGACTAATCAGCTATCCATGTCCAGCATAAGATGGTTTATCAGCATCGTTAACAACTGCAAAACCAAATTTATAAAAGTGATATTGGTTAGCAAACTTTGCACTTCCACAAAAACTAAAAATCACCCACTATAATCAATGAGAACCCAATTTACAAAACTTAATCATAAGATTAATTATATGAAAACAAAATTTATAAAGACATGATAATTTAAACACCCATTACACTTATTTAAAATTATAAATAATATTACAAAAGTTTCAAATAATAATAAAGAGAAAGAGCATATTAATTCGTAATGCTCAATTATCACAAACATCCATTAAAATTAATGATCCCCTCTACCGTTAAATCACACACATTACGGCCCATAACCCATTGTTTCATCCTGTCTATAAAAAGAAAAAGAAACACATTATTTTATCCTGTAGTGTACCATATAATTTCACGAGGAAGAGTAGTTAGGGGTTCAGCCGAAAAAGTAAAAAAGAATAGGGGCTTAAGAGAGAAAACGAGAACATACAGTGCTTTTTTCACAAATAAGTAAAGAGTGAAGGGCCCGAAAGGCAAAATAGAAATTAGGGTTTGGACTTAATGCTCTTCTTCCAGTCATCGCTAACACAATAAAACCCTCGAAGCTGCCGCTTCTTCCTCTTCGTCTTCAACCTCCTCTACCCCAAACAGCAGCTAGGGTTTCGATTTCCCCATCTCTCGTTCCCAATGGTATTTTCACTCTTCCCACAACCCCCTTTACGCTTTCACAGTACTCTCCGCTTAGGACTTCTCGCTATTTTTGTAGGGCTCATACGATTGTTGTTGTAAAATGTGTTCGCTTATTTTGTATTTACACTTTTTGTAATATTCTTTCAGGCTCCCAAAAAAGGAGTGAAGTTACCAGTGGCTGCAAAGAAGAAACCCGTGAGTATTATCCCTAAGATTAAAACTGAAATGGGGGATGTTTTTAGGTTAAAATCCCTATAACTGATTTGAAATCCCTAACTGGTTGCAGGAGAAGGTTGTGAACCCTTTGTTCGAGAAAAGGCCGAAGCAGTTCGGGATCGGCGGCGCGTTGCCGCCAAAGAAGGACCTGACTAGGTTCGTGAAGTGGCCTCATGTTGTCCGGATTCAGAGGCAGAGGAGGATCCTGAAACAACGATTGAAGGTCCCTCCTGCCATTAACCAGTTCACGAAAGCACTTGACAAGAACCTAGGTAAAGCAGTTGCTGTCTGGATTTGTGTTGTGGGCTTGTAGCTAGGGTTTTGTTTTTTTGTGTGCTGAGGATGATTGTTTTTGTGTGTGTGTTTTTTTGTGTGGTGGTGGTGTAATGATGTGGTTACAGCTTCGCAACTTTTCAAGTTGTTGCTCAAGTATAGGCCTGAGGACAAGGCTGCTAAGAAGGAGAGGCTTGTTAAGAAGGCGCAGGCTGAAGCTGAAGGGAAGACTGTGGAATCGAAGAAGCCTATTGTTGTTAAATATGGGCTTAACCATATCACTTACCTCATCGAGCAGGTATTTTTGTTTTTCTTATCCTGTTGTCTCTTGGTTGTTTGTGTCATGTTATCATGTGTAGATGCTTATTGATTGGAATTGTTCTGGTGGATTAATGTTCATGCTAGAAAGATAGTTGTTGATTCAAGTTGATGTTAATGTTTTTCTCTTTGTTCTTTGTACTCCTTTGTAGGTATTTTACTGCTTCATAACTTGTTGGGTTTTTTTGGATTTTGTTGGTTTCCTGTTGAAGTTGTGTATGTTACAAATATTCATGTTTACCTTTTTTTTTTTGCTTTAGCAGAGTCATGCTTTTCAACTTGTTGTTCTGTCTTATAAAATATATAAGATGATTTGAACTTTTTTGGTAGCCTATAAAATAATGTTTGCTAGTCCTAAATGCTTCTATTTGATGCGTGTAGAAAAAAGCTCAGATGGTGGTGATCGCACATGATGTTGATCCAATTGAGCTTGTTGTTTGGTTGCCTGCACTCTGCCGTAAAATGGAGGTTCCTTATGCTATTGTGAAGGGCAAGTCAAGGCTTGGAGCTGTGAGTCTTCTATGCATAGTCTACTCGTTAACTGATCTTTTGGATTCATTTTGTGTGTAAAACTCAACCTTGCTTGTTTACTAACTCTCTTATGATAGATTGTCCACAAGAAAACAGCTGCAGCCTTATGCCTTACTTCTGTGAAGAACGAAGATAAACTGGAATTCAGCAAGATTTTAGAGGCAGTGAAGGTAAACAACAATGGCTACTCATGACACTGTACCGGAGTAAACATTAATTATATTCATCATGTGCTTGGTCTGTTTATGAGATTCACAATACTGTATCTCTCTAACATCTAAGTGCATGTTAATTTGATAATGTGCATAGTTAATTGAAATTTGTGTTTTCTTGCCAGTGTCTTTTGATGTGCTGTAATATATCACATTTTGTACAGCATGCCATTGTCCTTAACATGGTTGATACGTTTTCAGCATTTAATTAGATTTTCATGTTAAATCTCACATTTGTTTTCTCCAATTATTTTAGGCCAACTTCAACGACAAGTTTGACGAGCACAGGAAGAAATGGGGTGGTGGCATCATGGGCTCCAAATCTCAGGCCAAGACCAAAGCCAAGGAGAAAGTCTTAGCCAAGGAGGCTGCACAAAGAATGTCTTGAGTTTTAAGTTAGAATTCGAGAAGAATTTATAGTCGAACAGGAAGTTTTGAATGGATTTTGAAATCTTAGTTGCTGGTTTATTGTTGACACCTATTACAATGACTTTGTTATTGAGATATGAGGTATGCTTTATTTTGGTCATATTTATATTTTTGTTGAGAATGGTCCATGGGGAGAACTGATTCTCTACTTTGCCTAGGAAAGAGGTCATCCTATAATAAGATTGTTATGGGATGATCCTCAGAGTGATACCTGGAAAAAGCTTACTGGTAGCCTGAACTTCTTTAAAGTCTTGTTGATACGAGCTGAGGTAAGAGTAAGATCATAGAAATGGTTATGCGATAGTTTGGAGATTTTTTGTAACGGGATAAACAAAAACGGTTCATAAAGGGGCCCAGCTATTTTTTTCCCCTGCTAGACGGAATTTGCAACGATGTCACTCAAATCGATTCAAAGAACAATGAATGGAATTCTCTAGGGCTAGTGAAGAATATCTTGATTGACAGACTGATTCGTCTTTTTATTTTATGGAAAGATTGACATTGATTCGAACAAATGTCTTCGACTCATTGATCGGTAGGCGGAAAAGGCACTAAAAAGATGCTGCGCTGGAGAATTGCAGTTAAATTTGATCCTCGTCAGCCGCTTCACGAGTTGATGGTTAAACAGCGTGTCATCGCACCTCGACGGTCACTTTTTCCAGCAGAAATCTGAAAGTTTCGTGACAAAATTTGGCAAAATTTAGTTCCCATCACGATCACTGGTGTAAGACGGGGCATGATGTTCTCGATTCATTGGATGAATTACCATCATAATTTGTCTCTGTCCTTGACTTCCGTCTTAGTATGCATTGTATGATGAATTTTCCTGAAATGCAAGCAGATCTTATACGACTCGCCTAGATTACTAATGAGCTGTATAACATTATAGCAAATTCCCACCGAAGTTCTATTGGAAGGAAAATTTAAAGAAATGAAATGGAAATTGGAGAAATACTTGACAAAAGGTTTGAAAAGGTGAGGGGGGAAAAAGACAACTTTAAAAAGAGATCTCCTGTTCATTCCTTTTTTCTACACAAAAAAACAATCACTCGCTGAGTCACAATGGCTCTCACTTGCGGAGAAAGAAATCCCAAATGCCAAACCTGAGAGCCGAAGCAAAAAATAAAGGCGAAAGAAAAAAAAAAAAATCCGAAACATTTCTACTCACTCCCAATCTCACCGCCTTTATTCTCTGGTTTTATAAAACCCCTCCCTCTCCCCCCACTCTCCCCTTTTTTTCCACCACCACCAAACACACTCCCTCTTCTCTTGTATCTCTTCTTCTTCTTCTTCTTATTCCCATTACTTCTCATGCACTACTACTGATCTCGATCATTTCCTTGGCTCTAAAATGGCAGAGCACTTAACCAAACTCCACCAATCCCTCTTCCAAGAAAAGCTCCCCCCGAGCGATCTCTTCCTCCGCTCTTCCACCAGGCACGCCCTCCGCTACCTGTACCTCATCCTAAAGCGCGCCCTCGGGGACGATCGCGCCGAGCTAGGGTTCCAGCCATGGACCGATTCGCAGGCTCAGTCCGTCCTCTCCCTCTCCCTCGCCCTCGCCTCCGCCTCCAGATCTCTCTCCGGTACTCCAATCATTCTCTCTCCCTCCCGGTTTTGTCGTTTTACTCGAGGTTTAAGTGAATTTCAACTTGCACGTGCCAAGTATGTGATTGAACTTTTTTTTTCTTTGTTGTTTTTCTTTCTTTTGTGGATGATTAGTGGAGCAAGCGGAGCCGGTTGTTGTTGCGGTCGTGCAGCAGTTGGTGGAGTTCGCGGTTTGTTATTTGGAGAAATCGGAATCCAGCGGCAGTGGTGGTGATTTCAGTACAGAGGTTCGCTTCTCTGTTGTTTATTCAAGTTTTCTATTTTGTTTATGTGACGCTGTTTATGGTTGCTAGTGTTTATTATGTTAGTTCTACTTGAATAACTCAATAAGACGTGATCGTCTGTCGTTTTGATCATTTCTACGCTTTGTTAATTTCCTTTTCTTCTTTGCTCTCATTTTTTTTTTTTTCCCCTCCAGAATAACGTGGTACTGCTTTTGGAGTTGTTATTGGTTCCTGGAGGTGACAAAGTATCTGACTCGCTACCATCGTGCTCTTTAGATAGCCTTCTAGAACTATTGCCAGTTGCTTCTGATGATTCTCGGGAACCTGAGTTGGATCACCATGTAATTTGTAATCTTCATGGTTGCTCGAAGGGCGAGAAACAGGTGGATCAGTTGCTGGTGGCATTGACATCTGAATGCCTCCAACCTGAGAGGAAGGCTTTTGGGTTTGATGGATCTGCACAGGATTTTAGCAATATAATTTTCCTGTCCCAGCATTGGGCTGTGGTCCATGTTGGCTCTATTAGACGACTGCTGTTGCGTTGTAAGGAAGTGATTGAAATGCCAGGTCTGTGTGATGAGAAAATGGAGGGTCCGGATTCCTGCAACAGACTGTCGCTCTGTTTGAGGATATTGAAGTTACTTGTGAATCTTGCCAAGAACATTCCCAGTGTTGAGTACGATTCTTCCCTGACACAGGCAGTTGGTTCATTGATTGATGTGCTGTCCAGTTGCTTGTTTAGACCAGGGTTTGAATTTGCGAGTAACCATGCCGGTGTTGAGGGTAGTTCAGAAAGCCTGGTATTGCTGGTGTTGGAAGAGTTTCTTCATCTCATCCAAATTATGTTCTGCAACAGTTGTGTCTTCATGAATATTCAAGCATGCTTAATAGCTTCTTTATTGGACAACTTGGATGCTTCTATATGGAGATACAACAAGTTGTCAGCCAATCCAAAGCCTCCTCTAGTGTACTTCCCTCGTACTATCCTTCTGATATTAAAACTCATTCAGGACCTCAAGAGGCAAACTCACCAGGTTGTCATGGAGGAGCTTGACAAAACTGTTGCTAGTTCTGCTGGTTTGTTAGATGCTCATTTTGGGCAAGTTTCTTTGTCTAAAAGGTTAAACTTTGAGGAACTATTGAGGATTATATTTGCCCCATCAAAACAGTGGGTGGACAATTTGATGCATCTTATTTTTTTCCTTCATTGCGAGGGAGTGAAACTAAGGCCAAAGGTGGAGAGATCATATTCTAGTTCAAAAGCTAATTGCTCCTCTGAACTGGAAAGTGCTGTGTGCCACGAAGATGAAGCCCTTTTTGGCAATCTGTTTTATGAAGGTAGTCGTTCGATGGGATCCGTAGATGGGTCTGACCAACCACCAGTTGCTCTTGGTTCATGCTCTAGCAATTGCAATCTGCCCCTGCAAGCTGCTGCTGATGTGGTGAACTTCCTTAAAGAGTGTGTCTTCTCTCATGAATGGTCCCCGTCTCTTTTCAAAGATGGCTGTGAAAGTCTAAGGGAGAATCATATTGATACATTGCTTTCTGTGCTTAGCTGTCAGGGCTCTTCTGTGGAAGAGAAGTTTTCTGACAATTACACAGCTTTACATGAAGAGGGAAAGGTTCATGAGCTTTGCTTTGAACTATTACACAAACTTCTTGCTTGCCATGCGCTCTCTGGTTCTCTTGAAGAGTACCTTGTTGATCGGATTCTGAAGGTTGAAAATGGTATGTTTGTCTATAATGACCAGTCCTTGACTGTGCTGGCCCACTGTCTTTTCTCTAGAGTTCCTTCTGCTGGTGGGCAGTTGATATCCAAATTGTATAAAGGATTTGTGGGTTTTATTGTTGACAAGGCAAAAGCTGTGTTTTTGACATCCCCGAGCTTTAAAGAGTTTGTTGGGACTCTACCATCAGTATTTCATATCGAGATTCTCTTAATGGCATTCCATTTATCATCCGAGGAAGAGAGGAAAACTCTTGCGAACTTCGTATTTTCTTCCCTCAAAGCACTTGATGTCCCTTCTGTTAGTTTTTCTTGCTCACAATTGTCATGTTGGGCTCTATTAGTTTCAAGGTTGATCTTGCTGCTCCGCCATATGGTGTTTTACCCACAAACTTGTCCTCCTTCATTCCTATTAGATTTTCGGTCAAAGTTGAGGGAAGCCCCTGCTAGCTTACACCTTTCCAGCAGTGCAAACGACCAGTTGTTATCTTGGGCCTCAGTTACTGTGAAGAACATCTTGAGTACATGGGATGGAGAAGACCCTTTCTTCAGCACTTTAATTAATCAATTGATTGAGATTTCATCTCTTCCTTCACTTTCTAGAAATGAGCTGTCTATTGAATCTTTAGGCCTAAAGTGGAATGATATAATTGCTACGTTCTCATGGATTCTGGGTCTCTGGAGTGGTAAAAAAGCTTCAGCAGCAGAAGACCTTGTGGTCGAGAGATATGTATTCTCACTTTGTGCTGACATTCCAATCATGAGGGCTGGATCAGACACTCAGCCTTTTCTGTGGGGTGAACCCCAGACTATTGATTTCTCTAACTTGGCTTGTTACTTTGGCTTTAACCACTCACTTGCCGGCCATTGGGATGATATTGGCCAGGGCATAAACCTTCCAGATTATGTGGTTGGTGTGCTACAGAGATTGTCTGCTGTGGACTTACCCGAGGACATTGAGGAGCTAGGGTGGGGTTTCTTGAGGAATGGGTTTTGGTTGTCTCATGTGCTTTCCTTTTTCCAGACTGGCCTTGACAGATATTGTGTCAAGACGAATGTCAGAGGTTCAAGTCCATTGTGGACTCAAAACAGTGTTTCTGATAATCAATATGTTGTTTCTGCGGAAGGCCTTATTTCCCATTTGATTGAGACCGGAAAAGGTTCAGTGGTATTGAGGATCTTGTCGTCCTTGTTGAGTAGATATTTGAATGTTTATCAGAAGGCTTTCCTTGCCAGCATCAGTGATGGCCAGCATAATACTGACAGATTTCCCTCTCTTCTGCTCCTCAAACATTCCAGTTTTGACAAATGCCTGCATGATGAGCTTCTCAAGATGACTGGGAACATCTCGTTCCATCTAGACTCCTTTTTTGACCTCTTAAGAAAGTTGGATGTTTCCATTGATAAAAGAGCTACGGGTGTTCAAAGTAAGGTATTTTGGGAGGCTATGTTGCATGGTTTCCCCTGTCAACTTCGGACTCCAAGTGCTATCCTTCTTTCTTGTATTCTTGGCATACGGGCGATCATTCATGTTGTGGATAGATTGTTCAGTCTGCTAGATCTGAGAGGAATAAATCGCCAGGAGATTGGTGTGCTTCATCAGATCCTTGATGGAGTTATGACTGTCAAGTCTGATAGGGTCTTTGAAAGCATTCAAGGGAAATGTGAAGCAATTGTTGACAGCCTACGTATCAGCTTTGAACTGTCAGATTTGACTGATCTGTTCCTAATAAAGCATATGGAATTATTTTTGAAGGAAATCAACTCCAGAGAAGCAAGTCACAGCAGTATCCTCGAATGGGTTATTTCGAAGATGATTGATACTGTAGATAGGATGAGGAAAGACCCTATGAAATCTGTTATCATTAAATCTTACCTTGGTGCGGAAGATGTGGGTGAACAGGCCAATGACATTTATGGTTTATTACATGGTGATCTGTCAATCCTGATTGATTCTCTTGATGATTGTTCCTCTGAAGTAGTAAATGGGAAAGTGCTTAATTTCTTTGTTGAACTCTTCTCGGGAGATTTTTGTCCAGATCTCAAACAGAAGATTCAGAAGAAATTCTTTGAGATGGATTTGTTTAAATTTTCCCAATGGCTGGAGAAGCGGTTATTAGGTTGTGTAGCGGAAAATTCATCTAGACCCAACTCTGCAAAAGGGAATTCTGCATCCCTCAGAGAAACAACCATGAGTTTTGTTTTATCTCTTATGTCTTTGACTTCTGAGTCGCATGCAAGAGAGCTACAGAATCATTTGTTTGAAGCTGTGTTGGCTTGTCTTGATACTGCCTTTTTGCTATTCGATATCCATATTGCAAAATCCTTCTTCAACTTCGTTATTCAACTTGCCAGAGGGGATTACTCTGTGAAATTGCTTGTAAAGAGGATTGTAATGCTAATAGAGAATCTGGCTGGTGATGAACGTCTTCTTCCGGGATTAAAGTTTCTTTTGGGCTTTCTTGGAACTGTTCTGAATGAAGTTGGTTCTTGTAAGAACACTCTGGAAAAGTCATCAGGGAAGTCGTTGTCAAGCAGTAGTCTTGGAGTCGGTTCTGCTGTTTTGAAGCCAGTAGGTTCAAGGAAGAATTCTGACACACTTATTCTTTCTCAAAATCAAGACGGGACATCCACCACCCTTGACTGTGATGCGATTTCCGTAGATGAAGATGAGGACGATGGAACGTCAGATGGGGAAGCAGCTAGTGTAGATAAAGATGACGAGGAAGATACCAATAGTGAAAGAGCCCTTGCATCAAAAGTGTGTACATTTACATCCAGTGGTAGCAATTTTATGGAGCAGCACTGGTACTTCTGTTATACTTGTGATCTGACTGTGTCAAAAGGATGTTGCTCTGTCTGTGCGAAGGTTTGCCATCGTGGTCATCGTGTTGTTTATTCCCGTTCCAGTCGATTTTTCTGTGATTGTGGAGCTGGTGGTGTTAGAGGTAGCAATTGTCAGTGTCTGAAACCTCGAAAATTCACTGGAAATGATAGTGCTTCCATTCGTAGTGCTAGTAATTTCCAGTCTTTCTTACCCTTCACTGCTGAAGCTGATCAGTTGCCAGAGAGCGACTCAGATCTGGATGAGGATGTGATGCCAGATTCTGAGAGCTCTTTCAGGTTAGCTATGCCTAGAGAGCTTGAGGATGGTATCCCTATGGTGCTCGAGGAACTGGATATTGAGGGCCAGGTGCTTCAACTTTGCTCTTCATTGCTGCCTTCTATAACCAGCAAGAGAGACTCAAATCCATCCAAAGATAAGAAAGTAATACTGGGTGGGGACAAAGTGCTTTCTTATGGTGTTGAGCTGTTGCAGTTGAAGAAGGCTTATAAAAGTGGGTCGTGGGACTTGAAAATAAAAGCTGATTATGCAAATGCCAAGGACCTCAGATCACATCTGGCAAGTGGTTCACTTTCCAAATCATTGCTCAGTGTCAGCAGTAGAGGTCGACTTGCTGTTGGAGAGGGTGATAAGGTTGCTATATTCGATGTTGGGCAATTAATTGGACAGGCCACTATCACACCAGTAACAGCTGATAAAACTAACGTAAAGCCTCTATCAAGAAATGTTGTTCGCTTTGAAATTGTACATCTGGCATTCAATTCGGTGGTAGAGAATTATCTTGCTGTTGCAGGCTATGAAGATTGCCAAGTCCTCACTTTAAACCCTCGTGGTGAAGTGACTGATCGTCTTGCAATCGAGCTTGCTCTACAAGGTGCACACATCAGACGTGTTGATTGGGTCCCGGCTTCTCAGGTTAAATTGATGGTGGTAACAAATAGGTTCATCAAAATATACGATCTGTCCCAGGACAATATTAGTCCACTGCACTACTTCACATTACAAGATGACATGATTGTTGATGCGACACTTCTTGTGGCTGCTCAGGGCAAGCTGTTTCTTATTGTGCTTTCAGAAAAAGGGTGCTTGTTCAGGCTAGAATTGTCTGCGGAAGGTAATGTTGGGGCCACGCCGTTGAGCGAAGTCATTCGGATTCAAGATAGAGATATCAAGGCAAAGGGCTCATCTTTGTACTTCTCTGTCACATACAAGTTACTTTTTGTATCATATCAGGATGGTACTACTTTTATGGCCCGACTGAGTCCTGATGCATCATATCTTACTGAGATCTCATTTGTTTATGAGGAACAAGACAGTACGATGCAGCCAGCTGCACTGCATCGTTGGAAAGAGCTTCTGGTTGGCAGTGGGTTATTTGTTTGCTTCTCTGGTGTGAAATCCAATACAGCTCTTGCCGTATCCTTGGGGACTCATGAATTACAGGCACAGAACCTGCGACATGCAGTGAGCTCAACCTCGCATTTAGTTGGGTTGACTGCTTACAAGCCTTTATCAAAGGACAAGGTCCACTGTCTTGTTTTACATGACGATGGAAGCCTTCAAATCTATTCACATGTCCCTGCTGGAGCTGATGCTGGCGCTAGTATGACTGCTGAGAAAGTGAAGAAGTTAGGTTCTGGAATCCTCAATAATAAAGCTTATGCTGGTACAAAACCAGAATTTCCTCTCGATTTCTTTGAGAAAACAGTCTGCATAACACCAGATGTGAAACTGGGTGGTGATGCCATTAGAAACGGCGATTCTGAAGGAGCAAAACAGAGCTTGACATCAGATGATGGCTTTCTGGAGAGCCCCAGCCTTGCAGGCTTTAAGGTACTTCATTCCTTTTGTCCTAGATATCAATGCTATACACTGTTGGCTTTAAAATTCTTGGGGTTGCATATAATTTCTTGGCTGTCTTTTTCGTTTTCTTTTGTTTTGTTTCCCCTTTCATAATCTGGTTCTTAATATATATAATGAAATAGTTTTGCATTGGATTGATGCACTGTTATGAAATGTGCTTTCCTGTGGGGAGGTAGTTAAATATTTTTGCTCACAGTCAATATGGAGCAAGATAATTTCTGGGTTAATGGACAAACCTGCCATTAGTTACTTCCCTTGACTTTAAGAATGAAGCAATTTAGGCTAACAGTGAGCCATTTATCCTTTAGCGTAAGTCTTTTGGGGTAGTAGAACTCTTGAACTAGTAACAAATTCAATGTGGTAGCATAACTTTTATCTATATCCCTGGCCCAAATTGACATCCGAGGATATAAAGTAAGTTGGAGTGTTGGAGGAGCATTTATTTCTAACTAAATTGTCTGAGGTAGAAGCTTGCTTAGAGGAATATTCTATGCAATGAAATCTGTGTTCTGTGTGCTCTTTAAGATTGAACAAGGGATCAGCATCCTCACTATCAGCTCAAATAATCTTACTGCTGGAGGGCTTTTACTCTTAGCTCGAAACCCATTAAATAATCTGCTGCACACTATTATGTCAGTCTGGTACCTTCTATAACCGTCAATTCCAGCAAATATATACCATGCAGAAAAAACAAAAGAAATCTGTAAGTATTGGGTGTCTCTGTGAATGCATAAATTCTCTTAAACGGGGTGGGCATTATTATTGGCGTGCATTTTGTTGGAACCTTCTTTGTTCTTTATCTGCTAGAGTTGCTGGTTGAATTTTGGAGCTTGTCTTGGATCACAAAGTTTTTCTGCCATTCAATGATGATCATTACAGTTGAAACATATCTTCACCGTATCATGCCTATCTTTGTAACAATTTCTGTCTTTGCAGATATCGGTCTCAAATTCAAACCCAGATATTGTTATGGTTGGTTTTCGTGTGCATGTGGGTAACACTTCGGCCAACCATATACCTTCGGACATCACCATTTTCCAGAGGGTAATTAAGTTGGATGAGGGTATGCGATCCTGGTATGACATACCATTCACTGTTGCTGAGTCACTCCTCGCTGATGAAGAATTTATAATCTCTGTGGGGCCAACTTTCAATGGCACTGCGCTTCCTAGAATTGATTCACTGGAGGTTTATGGTCGAGCTAAAGATGAATTTGGTTGGAAGGAGAAAATGGATGCAGTGTTGGATATGGAAGCTCGCGTCCTCAGCTCCAATTCATTGATCACTGGATCTGGGAAAAAGTGTCGGTTGTTGCAACCTACCGCTATTCAAGAACAGGTGGTTGCAGATGGTCTTAAGCTTCTGGCTAGGCTGTATGCATTGAGGGGGTCACAAGAAGATGATGCAAGTGCGGAGCCAACTGAACTTAAGTGCAAGCTGCTGTTGGAGACCATATTTGAAAGTGACAGAGAGCCATTGCTGCAATCTGCTGCGTGCCGTGTGTTGCAGGCCCTTTTCCTCAAGAAAGAAAAATATTACCAGGTAATATTTTGAAGAAGTATTCCATATAAAATTGGACTTTGCCACCTATTTCCTTGGTGGTCGTGTTTCTGTGCCCACCAGTTTGCAAATGCTCATGTATATAGGTAGGAAGTGGTCGGTCATCATCTGACAGTTTTTATTCTTAGGTTAAGGACACCATGCGTCTTCATGGGGTGGTCAAGTCGACATCAATGCTTTCTTCGAGACTAGGGGTTGGTGGAACCACAGGACGGTGGATTATTGAAGAATTCACAGCTCAGATGCGAGCTGTGTCGAAGATTGCTCTGCATCGCCGTTCTAATTTAGCCAATTTTCTTGAGATGAATGGTATTCCTTCCAGCTTCGTTTTTATTTGTGATATGTTTTACATGCGTGATTACTGGGTGGTTAGAGCTGGTCTTCATATCTTTCCAATTTTAATCCTGCATTTCTTGAATAGTGTAGCATCCATGAACTACGTTTATGAAGCAACAATAGTTAATTAGGTTGAGATTTTTCCCGGAGGATACGTGTTTGCCACTTTATCATTGTAGATAGTTACTTGTTCACTGTGCATCTGGCATTGTGGTCACAGTCAATTATACTTTTCCTTGTTGCATTTGGATGGCATTGGCGGTCCTGGTTGTGGATTCCTTAAAGCCCAGTCTGGTATTTCTTATCACTGGAAAGTTCCCTTTTTATGCTGTTTTTTGAAGACAAGGTTGCATGACGGACATATTTGTTTGATTTCAAGCCAAATTGAGATTGCCATATCATCTGTGAATTCATCACATGTTTTAGGTGACCACTGCACTGTCTTGGAGTCTTTCCATTCTTCACCATAAGTAGACTTATAGGTGTGCTTATTTCTGTTTTTGTTATCAGAACAATTTTCTGCATATTTTTCTCTGTTTAGTCTATTAGCTTTTAAACGATCGGAACTGTTTTTGTTCTCACAATTTTAGGTTCTGAAGTGGTGGATGGTCTCATGCAAGTTCTATGGGGAATTTTGGACTTGGAGCAGCCTGATACCCAAACTCTGAATAATATTGTCATATCCTCTGTGGA
The DNA here is from genome assembly GCA_028386065.3 of Turnera subulata. Lineage (NCBI taxonomy): Eukaryota > Viridiplantae > Streptophyta > Magnoliopsida > Malpighiales > Passifloraceae > Turnera > Turnera subulata. The sequence continues at coordinate 365,923 of JAKUCV010005019.1, read as the reverse complement.
TCTCATTTACTGTTATGCCGAATGTCTGATTTTACATGCAAAAGACACAGTGGGATGTTCAGTTGCTCCTGCTGTTGAATTGTTCAAGAAACTTCTGTTCTCCCCCAATGAGGCAGTTCAAACCTCCAGCAGGTAGCTGTTGTCTTTGCCCGAAATTTTATTTAGTTCTGTATCTTGTTTACTAATTTCTGCCTCTCTTTTTCAGCCTTGCAATATCTTCGAGATTGCTTCAGGTTCCATTTCCAAAGCAAAGAATGTTGGCTACAGATGATGTTGCAGATGGTGTGGTATCTGCATCCGGGCCTGCTGGGGCAGTTGGGAGCAATGCACAAGTAATGATCGAAGAAGATTCCATTACATCATCTGTTCAATATTGCTGTGATGGCTGCTCCACTGTACCTATACTCAGACGGAGATGGCATTGTACTGTCTGTCCAGATTTTGATTTGTGTGAGGCTTGTTATCAGGTGCTAGATGCAGATCGGCTTCCGCCACCACATTCCAGAGATCATCCTATGACAGCTATTCCAATTGAAGCAGAATCACTTGGAGGTGATGGTAATGAAATTCACTTCTCCACAGATGATGCCAACGACTCAAGCTCCTTGCCAGGTAATGCTGATGTCAACATTCAGAACTCTGCTCCTTCAATTCATGTCTTGGAACCAAACGAATCAGGAGAGTTCTCTGCTTCAGTGGTAGATACTGTATCAATTTCTGCTTCCAAACGGGCTGTGAATTCCTTGTTGCTCTCTGAACTTCTTGAACAATTGAAAGGATGGATGGAGACAACCTCTGGTGTGCGGGCTATCCCCATCATGCAACTGTTTTACAGATTGTCATCTGCTGTTGGCGGACCTTTTGTAGACAGCTCAAAGCCAGAGACCTTAAGTTTAGAGAAATTAATTTGGTGGTTCTTGGAAGAAATGAACCTCAGCAAACCTTTCGTTGCCAAAACCCGTTCTTCTTTTGGAGAAGTGGCAATCCTTGTCTTCATGTTCTTCACTCTGATGCTTCGGAACTGGCATCAGCCTGGTAGCGATAGTTCTGTTTCAAAATCTGGTGGAAATAATGACACACATGATAAGAGCATCGTTCAGGTTGCTTCAGTTGCTACACAGTCTTTCCCAGACAAAAATGACTTTGCCTCTGAGCTGCTTAGAGCTTGCAGTTCGCTCCGGAACCAGGCCTTTGTTAATTATTTGATGGATATTCTGCAGCAGCTGGTTCATGTTTTCAAGTCTCCAGTTTCCAATTTTGAATCTACGCATGGTTTGAATCCTGGTTCTGGATGTGGTGCTTTATTGACGGTCCGGAGGGATTTGCCAGCAGGTAACTTCTCCCCGTTCTTTTCCGATTCATATGCAAAATCCCATCGGGCGGATATATTCATGGACTATCATAGGCTACTGTTGGAGAATGCTTTTCGTCTAGTCTACACCTTGGTTAGACCGGAAAAGCACGACAAGTCTGTGGAGAAGGAAAAGGTGTATAGGACATCCTCTGTTAAGGATTTGAAGCTAGATGGATATCAGGATGTTCTCTGCAGTTATATTAATAATCCTCATACTTCATTTGTGAGAAGATATGCGAGGAGGCTTTTTCTGCATCTTTGTGGCAGCAAAAGTCATTACTACAGCGTTCGAGACTCTTGGCAGTTCTCAAGTGAAGTGAAGAAACTGTACAAACACATAAATAAATCTGGGGGCCTTCAAAATCATGTTCCATATGAGAGAAGTGTGAAGATAGTGAAGTGTTTGTCCACAATGGCTGAGGTGGCAGCTGCACGGCCTCGAAATTGGCAGAAGTACTGCTTGAAACATGGAGATGTTTTACCTTTCCTGATGAATGGAGTGTTTTATTTTGGTGAAGAGTCTGTTGTTCAGACACTCAAACTTCTGAATCTGGCATTTTATTCTGGAAAGGATATGAACCACTCTCAGAAAGCAGAAACAGCAGACACTGGAACAAGTTCTAATAAATCAGGGGCACAATCTGTGGATTCAAAGAAGAAGAAGAAAGGTGAAGATGGAGCTGATTATGGGTCTGAGAAGTCATATCTGGATATGGAGTCGGTAATAGGCATCTTTACTGACAAAGGTGGTGATGTTCTGAGGCAATTTATTGACTGCTTTTTGCTGGAATGGAATTCAAGCTCTGTGCGTGTGGAAGCTAAATGTGTTCTTCACGGTGCATGGCACCATGGAAAGAATTCATTCAAGGAGTCGATGTTGATGGCTCTTTTACAGAAAGTGAGATGCCTGCCCATGTATGGTCAGAACATTGTTGAGTTTACTGAGCTGGTTACTGGGTTGCTGGGGAAGACCCCTGATAATGGTTCAAAGCAGCAAAGCACTGAACTTGTGGAGCGTTGTCTCACTCCCGATGTATTGAGGTGCATCTTTGAGACACTTCACTCTCAAAATGAACTCATAGCTAATCATCCAAATTCTCGTATTTACAATACCCTGAGTGGTCTTGTGGAGTTTGATGGTTACTATCTTGAGAGTGAACCTTGTGTTGCCTGCAGCTCTCCAGAGGTACCATATAGTAGAATGAAGCTAGAGAGCCTGAAATCTGAAACCAAGTTTACTGATAATCGGATCATTGTGAAATGCACCGGGAGTTATACCATACAAACTGTAACAATGAATGTTCATGATGCACGGAAGTCAAAATCAGTCAAAGTCTTGAATCTGTACTATAACAATCGACCTGTGGCTGACTTATCGGAGTTGAAAAATAACTGGTCCTTGTGGAAACGTGCAAAGAGCTGTCATCTAGCTTTCAACCAGACTGAGCTAAAAGTAGAATTTCCTATCCCAATCACTGCCTGTAACTTCATGATTGAGCTGGATTCTTTTTATGAAAATCTTCAAGCCTTGTCCCTTGAACCACTGCAGTGCCCTCGTTGCAGTCGCCCTGTCACTGATAAGCATGGGATTTGCGGCAATTGCCATGAGAATGCATATCAGTGCAGGCAATGTCGTAACATAAACTATGAGAATCTAGATTCCTTCCTTTGCAATGAGTGTGGGTACAGCAAATATGGTCGTTTTGAGTTCAACTTCATGGCTAAGCCAAGTTTTACATTTGACAATATGGAAAATGATGAGGATATGAAAAGGGGCCTGGCAGCCATAGAATCAGAATCGGAAAATGCCCATAGGAGATACCAGCAACTGTTGGGCTTCAAAAAACCACTCCTTAAGATAGTATCCAGCATTGGTGAGAATGAAATGGATTCACAACAGAAGGATTCTGTCCAGCAAATGATGGTCTCGCTGCCTGGACCTTCTTGCAAGATAAATCGTAAAATTGCTCTTCTAGGTGTCTTGTATGGTGAGAAGTGCAAAGCTGCTTTTGATTCTGTCAGCAAAAGTGTTCAGACACTTCAGGGGCTACGTCGAGTGTTGATGAGTTACCTGCACCAAAAGCATTCGGATGGTACAGTTGCAGCATCTAGATTTGTGATCTCCAGGTCTCCAAATAACTGCTATGGCTGTGCAACTACGTTTGTAACACAATGTTTGGAGATTTTACAGGTTCTATCAAAGCATCCTAATTCAAGGAAACAACTTGTTGCAGCTGGTATCTTGCCTGAGTTATTTGAAAACAATATGCATCAAGGTCCAAAAACAGCTCGTGTCCAAGCTAGGGCAGTCCTTTGTGCTTTTTCGGAAGGTGACATTAGTGCAGTAACTGAGTTGAACAGTTTAATATTGAAGAAAGTCATGTACTGCCTTGAACATCACCGTTCCATGGACATTGCTCTGGCAACTCGCGAAGAGTTGTCATTGCTTTCAGAAGTTTGTTCACTGGCTGATGAATTCTGGGAATCAAGATTACGTGTTGTCTTCCAGCTGTTATTCTCATCCATTAAATTGGGTGCCAAACATCCTGCAATTGCTGAGCATATCATTCTTCCTTGTCTGAGAATTGTCTCTCAGGCGTGCACTCCTCCAAAACCTGATAACATGGACAAAGATGGCGCCAGTAAATCAGCTTCTGCAGCTCAGTCGAAGGACGAACATATCCCAAATACATCTGGATCTTTGGGTGGTCTTGTCAGTGGTAGTAAAACTGTGGCAGAACCATTGGAAAAGAATTGGGATGCTTCTCAGAAGACTCCAGATATTCAGTTAGTAAGTTATGCAGAATGGGAGAAAGGAGCATCATATCTTGATTTTGTTAGAAGGCAATACAAGGTGTCCCAAGCAGTGAAAAGTGTTGGTCCGAGATCTCGCTCGCAGAGACAAGAGTACCTGACTCTGAAATATGCACTTAGGTGGAAACGGCATGCTTCTAAGGCAAGCAAGGGTGATATAGCCACATTTGAGCTGGGCTCTTGGGTGACAGAGCTAGTGCTGAGTGCATGTTCCCAATCTATCAGGTCGGAGATGTGCACACTTATTAGCCTACTCTGTGCACAAAGTTCATCAAGACGTTTTCGTTTGTTGAACTTACTGATGGCCCTGCTACCAGCGACTCTTGCTGTGGGTGAAAGTGCTGGAGAATATTTTGAATTGCTTTTCAAGATGGTTGACTCAGAGGATGCTCGTCTATTCTTGACTGTGCGTGGATGTCTGACTACAATTTGTAAATTGATTATGCAAGAAGTGGGTAATGTTGAATCTCTGGAAAGGAGTTTGCGGATTGATATTTCACAGGGATTCATTCTTCACAAGCTTATTGAACTCCTTGGGAAATTTTTGGAGGTTCCTAATATCAGAACTAGGTATCAATACTGATTTCCTGCTTGTTGATTCTTTTGTTTTTTCCTCTAGTAATGGGAAGCCTATTCATCTTGTTATCAATTGATCTTGATACCAGGTTCATGCGGGACAATTTGCTGTCTGATATACTGGAGGCCCTTATTGTCATCCGTGGTTTGATAGTGCAGAAGACAAAGTTGATCAGTGATTGCAACCGTCTTTTGAAGGACCTCTTGGACAGTCTCCTGCTTGAAAGCAGTGAAAATAAACGGCAATTCATTCGTGCCTGTATAAGTGGCCTGCAAATCCATGGAGAGGAGAGAAAAGGACGGACTTGCTTGGTATGTTGAAGCTGACTTGTCTTTTATTTCCTCTGTTAAGTTGCTTGGTATGTTGATGTCTCGATGTTTCTTTATGCTTTACAAAGTATTGTTAACCTCTGCGTGGATTTCATTTGGAATGGCATTAGATATTTTCATTCTTCTGCGGTATGTCGTCTGAAATTACCAATGATACTTGGAAAACTCCTTCGGGAAGTTTGCAAACATGTATGCTGTATATACAATTTTGACTTTTGAGGAAAAATAGCATTTTCAAATAATTTTGAAAACACCTTTCTACTACCCAACTTGCTGCTATCCTTTAAATTTTTTAGGTTCTTTTATATGTATTATGAACAGCAACTGTCCTTTTCTTTTGTGCATAAAACTGTATATTATGCTATTACACCTGCTTACTTGCAATTGCATGTCATCTGTTTGGCAGTTTATACTGGAGCAATTATGCAATTTGATATGTCCGTCAAAACCGGAGTCTGTATATCTGCTGATTTTGAACAAGGCACACACCCAAGAAGAGTTTATCAGGGGATCCATGACTAAGAATCCATACTCCAGTACAGAAATTGGTCCTTTGATGCGTGACGTGAAAAATAAGATTTGTCACCAACTAGATCTGCTTGGCCTTCTCGAAGATGACTACAGTATGGAGTTGCTGGTAGCTGGGAATATTATCTCTCTTGATCTGAGCATTGCTCAAGTTTATGAGCAAGTGTGGAAGAAGTCCAGTATTCAATCTGCAAATGCAATGGCTAATTCTGCCTTGTTATCCTCGGGCGCTACATCAGGGAGAGATAGCCCACCAATGACTGTGACTTACCGACTTCAGGTTTGTTAATACCATTACTTAGTTATTGCTGTTAAACGTATTTCTTCAAGTCTTTAGTTGTATTCAAAATGTTAATCACAATACCGTACTAAACCCTTTTCTCTTTCTGTGCCATTTTCCCGTGGGATGTATGAGATAATTTGGATTTGTTCTGTTTCTCTTTTCATCTTTTTTTTTTTAAATAGTTATGCGAAATCATTTTTGTTCCCACCATCACTTGTGTGATGTTATTTAGTCCATTGGGTGTCTTTGGTATTAAACAATCTCACTCCTAAATCCATTTTTATTCATATTCTTATCCTGCACTCATGCCTTGTCCATTGTGTTTTAAAGTTCAGCATGTTGGTTGGAACGTGGAATTTTCTTGCTACTGCTATGACAAACATTAGTAAGTTGTTTCTGTTCATTTACACATTGGATCATCTGCAGGGATTAGATGGTGAAGCTACTGAACCTATGATCAAAGAATTGGAAGAAGATAGAGAAGAATCACAAGATCCAGAGGTTGAGTTTGCAATAGCAGGTGCTGTCCGAGAGTTTGGTGGGCTGGAAATTCTTTTGGGCATGATTCAGGTGTGCATGCTAACTTATTATACTGTAGTGTAGTGTACTAAAGCCAGAGGGATTTGGATTTTCAAGTTGACTTGGGATATTTTCTTCCTTTCTTGTGGTACAAAATTGAAGTTAAAAGCTAGAAATATCTTTTATCAAAATCCACCAAAGTTCACGAAAAGTTCAGAGCACATTATTGAAGACTAGTATACTGCCTTGGATTTTTATCTTTATTCCTATTGAAAAATGTATAATTTAATCTTTAACTCTAAAGTAGTCGAATGGATATTTCTTTGTAAATGTGAGCTTTATATGTTTGTGCCCATGACTAACTTAAGAAGATCGGAAAAAGACACAGTTCGAAGTATGATCACATTAAGTCTATTTATGTACTAAAACAGAATTGTCAAAATTTTTGGAGTTTAAGTGATGATGGAAAGAGAGGATAAAGATGTAACTGTAATTACTCGCATAATATATCATTAGAAGCATAGAAAAACTTATTAATATGTGTAACAAGCCTATTAGTTAAGGGGCAGTCTTGTCAATTGAGTTGGGTTCCAATTGGTCCGCATGGGGTTATATACATACGCATAATCTCTAATTTATGATTCTAATGTCCAGCGTCTGCGAGATGATTTCAAGTCAAATCAGGAGCAGTTGGTTGCAGTCCTTAACCTTCTTATGCATTGCTGCAAGATAAGAGAGAACAGGCGGGCCTTGTTGAAGTTAGGAGCATTGGGTCTTCTTCTTGAAACAGCAAGGTGTGCGTTTTCAGTTGACGCAATGGAGCCAGCAGAAGGTATTCTTTTGATTGTGGAGAGCTTGACATTGGAGGCAAATGAGAGTGATAATATTAGCATCACACAAAGTGCACTCACCGTGACTAGCGAGGAAACTGGGACAGGAGAACAGGCCAAAAAGATAGTTCTCATGTTCCTAGAAAGATTGTGTCACCCCTCGGGCCTTAAGAAATCAAACAAACAGCAGAGGAATACAGAGATGGTTGCAAGAATCTTGCCCTATCTGACATATGGTGAACCTGCTGCGATGGAAGCACTGATTCAGCACTTTAAGCCATTTTTGCAAGACTGGAGAGAGTTTGATCAATTGCAGAAACTGCATGAAGAGAACCCAAAAGATGAGAGCATAGCTCAGAAAGCAGCCAAGCAAAGGTTCACTGTGGAAAATTTTGTGAGAGTATCAGAATCACTTAAGACGAGCTCCTGTGGGGAGCGGTTGAAGGACATTATCCTGGAGAAAGGTATAACAGGTGTTGCTGTTAGGCATCTTAGGGAGAGTTTTGCAGTTGCCGGACAGGCTGGGTTTAAATCCAGTGCTGAATGGTCTTTGGCCTTGAAACTGCCATCTGTTCCACACATATTGTCTATGCTGAGAGGACTGTCAATGGGGCACCTTCCTACTCAAGAGTGTATTGATGAGGGGGGCATTTTACCCCTGCTCCATGCTTTGGAAGGAGTGTCTGGAGAAAATGAGATTGGGGCACGAGCTGAAAACCTGTTAGATACACTATCGAATAAGGAGGGGAAAGGTGATGGATTCTTGGAGGAGAAGGTGTGCAAGTTGCGACATGCTACTAGAGATGAAATGAGACGTCGAGCTTTAAGAAAGAGGGAAGAATTACTTCAGGTACTTGCTTTTCTGTGCTGCCATATTCTTTGCTTTGAGTTCTGGTCTATCAATTGTGCCTGCAGGATTAGTTTGCATGTATGCTGTTAGTGGCTGTCTTTTGTCATTGTGCACTGTAGCCAAGAAACATAATGATATACTATAACTTGTATAATAATATGCTATAACATGCTGTATACTTGTTAGTGAAACACTGATCTAATTTCTATTATCTTTGTCTCTTCTTAAATCTGACAGGGTCTTGGAATGCGACAGGAGCTGGCTTCAGATGGTGGTGAGCGGATTGTATTGGCTCGGCCGACCCTAGAAGGTCTGGAGGATGTAGAGGAGGAGGAAGATGGGTTGGCCTGCATGGTGTGTCGTGAGGGCTACAGTTTAAGGCCGACGGATTTGTTGGGTGTTTACTCTTACAGTAAGAGGGTCAATCTCGGAGTTGGCACTTCAGGAAATGCTCGTGGTGAGTGTGTTTACACCACTGTGAGTTATTTCAATATCATTCACTTCCAATGCCATCAGGAGGCGAAAAGAGCTGATGCTGCTCTGAAAAATCCCAAGAAAGAGTGGGAAGGAGCTACCCTGAGGAACAACGAATCTCTTTGCAATTCCTTGTTCCCTGTCAGAGGCCCATCTGTTCCACTTGCACAGTATGTTCGCTATGTGGACCATTACTGGGATAACCTAAATGCTCTTGGACGTGCTGATGGGAGCAGGCTACGGCTATTGACTTATGATATTGTTCTGGTAAGGGACCTTCTATGATTGGTGTGGGGAATTTTTCACTCATGCTTTTATCATGCCTATCGAAGTTGAAATTCTATGACCAGCATATTTACTTGTATTTATGTCCTACGCCTCTGACATGTGCCCTTTTATGCTGTAGATGTTAGCCCGGTTTGCAACAGGAGCATCGTTTAGTGCAGAAAGTAGGGGTGGTGGAAGGGAAAGCAACTCCCGATTTCTACCTTTCATGATCCAAATGGCGTGTCACCTTCTTGAACAGGGGAGTACCTCTCAGCGACGGAGTATGGCGAAGGCTGTTTCATCGTATTTATCCTCCTCACTGGACTCCAGACCTAGTAGTCCTGCGACACAACCTGCTATGGGTAACGAGGAAACTGTTCAATTTATGATGGTGAACTCACTTCTTTCAGAGTCCTACGAGTCATGGTTGCAACACCGCCGCGCCTTCCTGCAACGCGGAATTTACCATGCATACATGCAGCACACTCATGGCAGACCAACAGCTCGCTTAACCTCCAATTCGCCGGGTGCTGTCAGAAATGAGACCGGAGGGAGTACCAGCAGCAGAAGCTCAACAACCGAAACTGGTGGCGCCGAGGACTTGCTGTCTGTCGTCCGGCCTATGCTTGTATATACTGGGTTGATTGAGCAGCTGCAGCACTTCTTCAAAGTCAAGAAATCACCAAATGTGCCATCTGTTAGAGATGAAGGAACTTCTCGCTTGGAAGGGGGAGATGAAGGTGGGAATTTGGAAGCTTGGGAAGTGCTAATGAAAGAACGACTGCTGAATGTGAGAGAGATGGTGGGATTCTCCAAAGAGTTGCTGTCGTGGCTTGATGACATGAACTCTGCCACTGATTTGCAGGAGGCCTTTGATATTATAGGCGTCCTCGCTGATGTCTTGTCCGGTGGGATTTCCCGCTGTGAGGACTTTGTGCATGCTGCGATCAATGTGGGGAAATGATGAAACATATGGAGATCCAGGGCTATGATATGCGCTGTACGGTGTTACGGTTGTGAGCTCCACGTGTTGTGCTCAGCTCCAATGTATCTGTGGTTGTGTCCGAAAGTGATATGTGGTGGTTTATTGTAAAACATGACTTCAGTTTCTTTAAGTTTTGCATACGTCAACTGTACGCTGAAATTGTCAATAGACCTATTACTCCTAATGAAGAAGTCATTTTTCCCCAATAAGGCATCTCGTTTGTTGTCTATCCATGCTTAACACATGACAGTGTGTCTATCAGCATTTCTCGCGCCTAGTGGAAACCCCTTGCATGCAAACCCTAGGCCCTATTTCTTATTAACGGTTGAATTGGGACGGTAGCGATTGCCCTTTTCATTAACGACTTCAAATTGTATTGGTAAAGGCCAATTGTGTGGCAATATATTTTATTATTCCTGAACCAAATTGAATAAAAGGCCTTAAACTCATCTACCTTATCACACTTCAATCGATGTGCATGGGTGCTGAATTTGCATTGAGACAAACATGTGTCTTTCGTACTTCAAGCAATAATTTATCGAGTACGCAATCTGATTCGACAAGAAAACAAAAGCATGAACTAATCCGTTAACTACGGAACTTCTCAAAATTTAAGTAGCAAACTCAGCATAAGCCATTCTTAAAGATTGCTATTCGCAGCAGAACAAAAAATACTCCACACCATTCAACTCTATATTTTCCACATGACTAGACAGGAAAACTCAGTTCATCATATCATAATCATCCACCTTCTCATTGTACTGGAGGACCTTTCTCTTTATCTTGGATGTATCCACCCAAGTGACAAAGTCTTCCATGTTCCTTGTAACCAAGAAAGCTGGGTCGGTAACTGTCTCCGGGCCTACACGAATGTGCCCTTGCTCAATATACGTGACAGCTTCTTTCAAATGCTCAGCAAACTTAAGTCGCACCAAAACAGTTGAAAGCCTACGCCTGCAGACAAGGAAGACATAATCAGATATGTGCACAAAAACAGAGAAAACACGAGGAGAAGAGAACTCTCGAAGCATTTTGCATTACCTGCAAAAGGATGATACCGATAGCTTATCACACAAAGCCAAGCTTTTCCTGCTTGGTATGACACCCATGTTGTAGCTGGCATTGACAAACAAGCAACGGCACATGTCAACCACTAAATACCAACAATCATTGAGAAGTATGAGGAGCAGCCATTACCCAGAGCAATCACAAAATTACAAGCAAAAAGAATCAGACAGAAAAAGTACTTGCTGAACATTTCAATGTTTTCAGTTTTCAATGCCAAACCTCCATGCCATGAAATCTCATAAATATGAGAATCAGATGCAATATAAATTGCACAACCGATAACAAAAATTTCATGTTGAAGAGCACTAGAGGCTGATTTTCAACCTTTCACTCCTAGCTCTACTATGCAATATACCAAAACCATCTCTGTGAATACCACTAAGTGAAGCCTACAGACTTATCCATCCTAAAAAGAAGTGAACCAATGGTAAGCAGTGAGTGAATGACAATATTTACTCCTAGCAAATTTATGCAATATATCAAAACCATCTCTGTGAATACCACTAACTGATCCCTACCGAGTTATCCATCCTAAAAAGAATTGAAACAATTGTAAGCAATGAATAAAATTTGATGATATTTACTCCTTCCTGAGGCCAAGCACCTATCACACAGAACTCCAACCTTCTTAACACCTCATATTACCACCATCTCACTGGATTCATCAAAGTAACTAAAACTGCAACAGAAATAAAAATGGGACTAGAAATCAACAAACTCACAGCTTCTCCAACAGCAAATTTGTCATCTCCACACGAAAAGGGTCACGAGGGTCAATCTGCTTCAATAAATGCACCAACTTCTGCACCATCCGGCACAAGCTTGAATATCTGTGCCATCCCCACACCAAAAAAAAAGAACATAAGAACCAGAGAAAACTAAAAGGAACACCGATTAAGTGTAAAAAGATGGCTAATTTGGTATCTGGGAAGACGCATACTTCTTGTAATCGTCTCGCTGGACAACGTGGTACCGTTGCATAACATGGACTTCTCTGTGGTTGTCTTCCCTCTTCCACTGCAAGAAATCTACCTTCTTTAACAGCTTCTTCTCAAAATACTTTAACCTCCTCATTTTCCAGGCCTTTGATAACTATAACGAAATAGAGGCCTGATAAACCTTCTTCTTTGACAGGAGAATAACAGAGAAAGAGGGAAGCCGAAAGAGAAATAGAAAAGGGTAAGGGACTGGACGTAAGAATTAGGGTTTAGGATCGATACATGAGCCTGACGGTGAGAAAGCGACGTCGTTTTTCAACTACCCGAAGCAAATCCTGGACTGGCCTTCGAGTATCATTTGGGCCCAGTAAATATGGGCCAGTCCATGTTTGTAGATTTGAGTCCTTAAGTCCAACAAAAAGATTTCAGCCCAAATCCTTGAATGGGCTTTATGGCATTAACTGTTTTACTCAAAGTAAAGCCCTACTTAATACTACTGAAATTTTGTTATACTTGGTAAAGTAATTGCCTAGTTTGATAGTTTGAAAAAAAGAAAGGCTACTAAGCCCGTGAGGCATAATCATACTTTCCAAAAAAAAAAAAAAAGAAAGGCTACCACTGTGGGTTGGTCCAAGTGTAAACACTTGGTAGTTAGTTCCGACTCACTCACTATACCCAGGTGTGCGATCCCGGTCGAATCCGGATTAGTCGGGGCAAAATTTCGGATACCGGATGGAAACCAAACAAAATAAGACTAATTGCCGAGAAATTTTATGGTGGGGACTCCCCAAGTTTGATTTGTTGTAGAACCCCTATTTATGTTTACAAATTATTTTTGATTGTTCGCTTTTTTCATTCTAGGTTTTATTTATTTCTCTAATTTACCTTATAGGTTCTCCATTCATCTCGCCTAGTGATATACATTGGCAAAAAGAAGATTTTTGTTGTTACTTTGCTAACCATGACCAACTCTATTGAAAGCAAATCGGCCACGCTTGTCCTTTTTTATAGGTAGGGGATAGCTTCTATCTACATAGATTGTTACATCCTATGAACACAAAGATTTTGATCTATCAAGTGTTGTCAGCCTTTGAAGAATCTAATATCAATGAAAAAATGATGTTAATTAATGGATGTTGTTCTGGTATTGCTTTCTTGAATGCGCCTAAAGGTGAGGGTTCAAGCTCTTGATTCCTACCTTTAGTAGAGTTGAGGTTACCCGTGTATATCAAATTATCAAATTCTACATCCCTTCTTGGTTCAAAAAAAAAAAAAAAAAAGCATCTAAATCTTCTCCCCATCTCTTCTTCACCTTGGTTGGTGTGAAATATAATACACCATTGAATGATAAATCTTGTGACAGCCTGTAGGTAACATGAAGTTTCCTTATCAGATGAATTGTGCTTGTGCAGCTCATGTAAATTCTTGGAAGGCAGCAGGAAAACCCATGTGTAGAGTTAAAGAGAGCCATGAAGTCACTGCAACCTTTTTTCTATTTCTTTACCAACATATCTCAAGCTGAACTCTGTCAGTGTACTACTAAAGGGATCAAATATGTCTGTATGTAGTAAATGCTAGTACTGTCGCTAGCTGATTGCAAAAGGCAAACCAATTGAGAGGATTTTTACTTTCATCTTCTTTTTACTCTGAGGAATACATGTGTTTACTTTCTTGGCGATAAGGAACTATTATTTACTTCTATGATTGGATGATTCATAAAGCATTAAAAAAGGCAGCTGCCCTTGCAGTCTTGGCAAGGACTTTACTAGCACTGTGAATTTTCTTCCCTTTTCTTCAGTTTATTACCTTTTTATCTTCAATTCGTCAATCAATTCCATTGTCGGTGGTATAAGTTGTCGTACTAATACTATACAACACGGCAGAGCTCAAGAGGGATTCTCTGAAGAAATAAGGACCCTATCTTTTTTCTGTGGTTAAGATGAAGACCAGTGATCTACCATGAAACTTTCATATTATGACAACCCGCCTATTTTAAATGTTAACATAAACTCCGTAAAAAAATATCAACCCCGCAACCATGGCAAATTCATGATATTGATCCAAAAAAAGCCAAGCCAACCACAGTTTGTTTCTTAATGAAGAGATGGTTCTTCCAATTGCTATCTCCAGGGTTGGTACATTAATCTTCTTCGCTGTACCTTTTGTATGCACCTTGCTGCTACAATCTAAATTCCAACAGCAGACATGAGTTAACAACGGATTGTTAAGCAATAACTATTCATTGAAGGGTTGATAGTAACAGTCACGTATTAGTTTAATCTTCTTTGTGATTGATGTGATTAGGAAGTTGTAAGATAATTCATGAAAGAGACCAAGATTAATGTATTCTCTCCAGACACACAAAATACGTTGTCGCGGTATGTACTATTGTCACCTTTTCTTTTCATTCTTCTTAAAAGGAAAAGCAAATTATGTTGGGAGTTGAGCTAAAATATGAGTAATTCCAGGGTGCTTTATTCACATTTTTATTTGATGAACTGATTTGTTTTCCCAGGATCCCAAGAAACTAGTACAACAATAGTATCATTCATGTAGCACAGAAGAAAAACAATTTCATTCAATGGCCAAACCCAGTAACTTCCTGATGTGTCATAAAATGTCACATCATGTGACAACCTTAACAAAAGTGAAGTTTTCTTTTCTTAATGGAGGGCCAAGCCGCCCAAAGCACAAAAGACATCTTTTGCGAATTGCAATTTCCCCCAAGTAAGTTAACAATAATTGCTAAGTAACTTACAGTGCACAGAAACATTAACCCAGCTCAGAATTCGCATAACATAACTTAATCTACACAAACCCTGCATGTGAATCAGAATATGAATTAGTACATCTGAAGGCACACACTGAATGATCATGACTGTAGTAATGTAGTAGTTAGTTTACTACAACTAACAAAGACAAACTGAAATGGGAAACAAAAGGTGACTTATATCTTGTCTTCAAATAAAGAAAGCCCACTCATTAGTTACCTTCCTATTAAGAGGTACGATTTCAACTGTCACGTGCAGTTAAAAAAGATTGCAAGCGCCACTCACTCCTTAATTGGAGACCCTGTTCTCATTCTCTCCCTCCCTCCTCAACTCTGCTATTGTTTCTCTCTCTCTCCCTCTCTCTAATCTCTCCGACAAGGTTCTCTGGCAAATCTTGCCGGAAATCTCGCCGGAGAATCAGAGCCGTTTTGAAAAAAAATATCCCCACGCTCGAATCTTTCCTTATCTCCAAAATCTGTTTCATATTTTCCCTCCACTATTAACCATAATCCCATTATTGCGCCAGAGAACATTGTTGAGATACCTTGTTTAGTACTTTTTTTTTTTTTAGCCCAAGAAAGGATTTTTCTCTAGATTTTGGTCAAATCACTGCATTTTACTTCCTGGGTTTCCTTTACAATTCTAACTCCGTTTGAGGGTTGTCAAGGTCTCTGCTGTTTCTGGAAGTAATACAGAACGTGAAGATGGAATCTTGGCTGTTGTTGTTTGCTAACTTTAAGGAGAGCAAACGTCGGTTTTAGAAGTTCAAGGTGGTTCTCTGAATCTCATTGTATCTAGTGGCAGCAGCATTGTCAGATTTTTCTCTGCTGCAATAAATTTTGTTACAGAAGAAGAAATAATTAATCACTATTTTTTTTTTTTAGTCTTTCGCTGAAAAGAAGTGGTTGGGATTGGTTTTGGTGAATTGGAGGGAAAAAGGAAAAGAGAATTATGTTGAAAATGTGCAAAAGTGAGGATTCTGTTGAGGAGTGGGAGATGAAAGTGAAGCTCTTGGGGAATGGAAAGGTTGAGAAATTGAAGAACTCGATGGTTTCAAGATCACCAATGAAGCTGTGGATGATAAGAGCGATCACAACTGTATTGCTTTGGACGTGTGTGGTTCAGCTAATGGCTCTAGGAGAGTTGTGGGGGCCAAGGTTGTTGAAGGGGTGGCCTTCTTGTTTTAGTCATCCTCCCGTTGAGTTAACTTCGATTCCTGCCAAAGTTATTCTTCCTCCAAAGAGTGAGTTCGTTTATCAGTTTTTTTTGTTGATTCACAGTCTAGAAAATTTGTGTCTTTTGATCCAGAACTTTTATAAAGAGTGAATTAAGTGATAAATATCCATTGTCTTTCTTGATTTCGCCATTTGTTTGTCTTAAGGATCCATTTCTAGCTTTGTTATGTTAGTTTCTGCTTTTGCCTTTTGAAATTTCTGGGATTCCAATTCGGTGGTCGTTGTTCGCAGGGATTTATAAGAACAATGGATATCTCATGGTGTCCTGCAATGGAGGACTTAATCAAATGCGGGCAGCGGTGAGTTTCTTATACTTTTATCACAATCCTCACCTTTAACTGATGTTTCAATCTGTTTAATTGTAGCTTCTTGATCTGTTCTGTAGATATGCGACATGGTTGCTATTGCAAGATATCTAAATGTCACTCTTATTGTGCCGGAGTTAGATAAAACTTCGTTCTGGAATGACCCAAGGTATGTTAAACAGTCTGCAGTTTGGTTAAGCTCTCCTGATTCATAGCTGCTCTGTTCCCATCAAGCTCAAATGGTTTTTGTTTGCGCGACAGTGAGTTCCAAGATATATTTGATGTTGATCATTTCATCACTTCCTTGAGAGATGAGGTTCGTATACTGAAGGAGCTGCCACCTAGGCTTAAAACAAGAGTTGAAATGGGAATGTTCTATTCGTTGCCACCAGTTAGCTGGTCTAACATATCTTACTATGTCCATCAGGTTAGTTCTCTAAGCTAAATCAGTAGGGTCTGTCGTTTTCCTTACCATTTCCAATCTGGTGTTTTGGTATTTGTACTAATTAGACTAATCAGACTAATCTTTGGAAGTGTTTGCCAACAGATTCTTCCTCTGGTTCAAAAGTACAAAGTCTTACATCTGAATAAAACCGATGCTCGTCTGGCTAATAACGGGCTACCTGTTGAGATTCAAAAGTTGCGGTGCCGGATAAATTTCAATGCCTTGAAATTTACATCCCAGATTGAGGAATTAGGCAGAAGAGTTGTAAGGATTTTGAGGGAGAAAGGCCCCTTCCTAGTCCTTCATCTTAGATATGAAATGGATATGTTGGCCTTTTCTGGCTGTGCTCATGGTTGCAACAGTGATGAGGAGCAAGAACTGACGAGAATGAGGTTATGTTTTTTTCATTACCTGACCTATTTCTGGCAGTTTGAAAAATTAATTAACATTGTAATATTTCCTATTGCTAGATATGCTTATCCCTGGTGGAAGGAAAAGGTCATAAATTCTGAAATGAAAAGGAAAGAAGGTTTGTGTCCTTTGACACCCGAAGAAACTGCTCTTGTGTTGAAGGCGTTGGGCATCGATCGTTATGTTCAGATTTATATTGCTGCTGGAGAGATATATGGTGGAGAAAGAAGGATGAAATCTTTAGCTGCAGCTTTTCCTAATTTGGTAAGTAGAATCCTGAGCTATCTTGTCTTTGTAACATTTTATGGAGGCTGGTCTTACTATTAGTGGATTTTCTGTGACGAAACAGGTCAGGAAGGAGACGTTGCTGGAACCATCTGATTTGAAGTTTTTTCAGAACCACTCGTCCCAAATGGCAGCCCTTGATTATCTCGTTTCACTGGAGAGTGACATATTTGTTCCAACATATGATGGCAATATGGCTAAAGTTGTTGAAGGCCATCGCAGGTAATACATAGTTGCTGTGCCAGAATAGCATTTTCAACTTACTATTGATTTTTATATCAGAATTGACTGTAATTGCTCTTAAAAGAGCAAACTGCATCATGATACCAGGCAGAACACACTAACAATTTGCAGATTTACTTTGGCATTATAGTCTGACATAATGCATTCTGGTGTTTCAATGGCTGGCAGATTCTTAGGGTTCAAGAAGACTATATCATTGGACAGAAAGCTTCTAGTTAATCTGATAGACCAGTACAACGATGGATCATTGACCTGGGATGAGTTCTCTTCCACTGTGAAGGAAGCTCATGCAGATCGGATGGGAAGTCCGAGGACACGAGTTATCGTACCAGATAAACCAAAGGAAGAAGACTATTTCTATGCCAATCCGCATGAGTGCTTGCAACTGTTAGATGAACCATTGAGAAGTACATGGACCTAGTCATGCCAATGATGTGATCATCCTTACTTATACACCGAGGATGTATGTATTTACCAAAAGACAAGGCCTAACTTATCAGATGCTGGCTACATCAAATACTGCGGGATTTATTCTCTTTAATCAAGCTGGTCAGAAACAACTAGGGGCTTGTCCTGGATATTCTGCGGCAGCATCACTGGAATATTTATACTAGTTCATTTCTTAATAATCAGACTGTACATAGTGAAAAATGTGGCATTGGAAGATATTTCCAATTAGCTTGATTGTAAAGTTAAGGATAGTAGAAAACTTCCTCCACATTTTCCTTCTTGTCATAATTCTTTTCAGGTTATCTAATAAAGAGTTGAATCACAGTTACCACTTCTATCCCACCCCTCTCTCCCTACTTATGCCATGAGTAAGGCAGGGATCCAAACTGATTAGCATAGCTGTTGCATGATGATTCTAACCACAAAGAGAGAAGTGGGTCTATGTTCGTGACAAAATATGCGAATAAGGCATAATGGATTGTTCTTGTATCAAAGACATTTTTAACAATATACAAATTCAAGATATAAAGTATAGATGATTGTTTATTAATCAAAAGACCCTTTTTGCAATATATAAATTCAATATAATTGTGCAAATTCCTAAGGCGAATTGAAGTACTAGTATTTCTCTTTTCCCCGGGACCCAACTATCAAAAAGTGCATGCTCCTTTAACATATATGAAGGACACTTGCAACTACCTGAATGGTATTTGAAAGCATTGATTATATAGATGCCATTGGCAAGGTTGCTGTATCTTAAAGGAAAATAAACAATAAATCAAGATTCTGGTAATTGTCCCCCAATGCATTCTTCCAGGTTGTGAGGTTTGGCAATAAATTCTTCCATCGTGCCATACCATCCTAGGCGGTTGGGAGATTGGATTTTGTATTTACTTAGCTGTCATATTTCTCCTTTTTTGTATGCTTGTATAAACTATCATGAAATTATTAAGTACACTTACCCCACTCTTCCATGTTCTATACATATAAAAACCGCAAAATACAAAAATAAATGATTGTGGAATGATTGCCAGTTATGTACTCAAAGACATTAATTAACTTTGGTACTTATAATATTCCCTTCAACTCTTATGATTCAAAACTTTAGTACTAACGTGCTTCTACTAGTAGCAGCTAGTAATGTCCTCTAGGATGAAAGTGAGAGCTGACAAGTGAACAGCATAGGAAGTTGTACTAGTCCAAGGAGAAGTGAGTGATCCAAGAGACTCTAGTACTAATCCAAAGGTAAATTTATTCCATATTTTTGGCGGATCCAAGAAGTCAAATTCCATGTACACCCACCTCGCTCATTAACTTCGATGTCTACTAAGTCCACTAATGACAATCTCTCGTTTTTTTAATATCCATTAAAACATAGCTTTCGGACCACACAACCAGTACAAAAGTGGGTAGTGATTCATTGTTTCAAAGGCCTCATTAATGATAATGAAAGAATATTACTTGTTTGATTTAGTGCTTAAACAATGCACTTGTTGAGTTGTTGGGCAGAATATATGAATGCTTAGGCCCCAAAGCCGCTCCAACCAAAGCTTAAACGAATGAGGTGGCCACTCTTAATCCTACTTTAGGATGAGTTAATGGAAAAGGATAGCATTAAACTTGTCATCTCCTTGACGAGAAAGAGTAGTATATTTTGTTTTTCCAGTTTCATATGCTTTTATTGTATAAAAAAAAACACTTTTGTGAAAGGGTTGTATACTGACTGAAGCCCAAAATGTTACAGTGGACCTTTTGTGGATAGTTGTCTTAGGTTTATGTGCTCAAGCTCAACTAATGATACCGAGCTGCTAAAAGTAAACTGGACCTTTTGAGAAAAGTTGTTAGAGGTCTGCTACAACATTTAGCTTTGGTCCAAGAGGTTTAGGTAACTTTACCCAGTGCACTAGTTTTGTCTTCTCCCTCTTGCATTCATCTGGATTTCTGGAATAGTTCCATCAGCTTTTTTTTTTCATATAAAAAGAACTTCCGACCAAAAAAATTTCCAACATACAACAAAAAAATTCTCTGGCTAAAAATAAGAGATTCTGTCCCTAACTAGTAACTACGCTAGGGAGATTCCCTGGCTTTATTGGTCATTGAAATTTGGCTTTTGGTTCAAGAAAAAAGAAAGAAAAAGATTGACATTATACCTTTTGAAGTGGGATTTACAGTTCAATTCATCAGTTTTGCTTTCATGTGAATTTCATAACCGTGCCAAGAACTGGATCTTTTATTCTTCACGCAGTGGTATCTTGCAGATTCGAGCAAAGGAGGGTGATAGGACATTTCTCTTTCGAACCAGTTTATGTGTTCCCTAAGTTGGACTAACAGTTTATTATACTAAGAAATTGAAATAACAATAAGGGTGCCATCCCCAAGTTGAAAATTTTCCAATCACCAACTCTGTGGACGACAGGTCCACGGCGCTATACACCTCTCGTGGAACACTAGTAGAAAACTCAAAACCAAAAAAGAGAAAATCAGTCACTGAACTGCACAAGCATAATAATACCATAGATTAGAAAATGAAAGGCAGCTTCTCATTACAGGCGAGGAAGCCTATTTCTTAAGTAAGAATTACAAATTAAAGAATAGAAGAGTATCGTTTTGCACTCGGGAAGATTTAACACCCCAATCTTTTCTAAAGTGATTCCATGCAGCCCAGCAAGCCATGGAGTATAAAACATGTACAATGGATATGGACCTCGGCCTGACCAGAATGAACACCATAAATCCTGAATTAAGGACTAAACGCCACCGCAGACGGGGGAATGGAGACCAAGAGTAATGACCTAGCTTCTTTCTGTTCTCTGTCTCTTGCAGGCTGGATCAGAGTCTTCCACAAAGCTTCTGGCTCCAGTTTGTGCAGTCACTTGATTTTCCGGATACCGGTTTTCCTGATCCAAGACGAACAATGAGCAAAAGAGTATGCAAGGCTGGAGAGAATGAGCCTACAATCTGAAAGACAAATGTCCCAGGATAGCGTCTAAAAGATAAGGAGTAAGCTGCTCAAACAGCAAATTAGTAGTGGCAGCTGTTCAAAACTGAGTAGGAAATAATGAACATAGGAGCACAGGAACCTTTGCACTTGATGCCAGAGAAGTAACTCCGCCATTTGACCGTTTGCTGACATCAATTTGCACCGAGATATTAGTCCGCGACAAATCTACACCTGATAACCGGAGCGCTTGGGTCAGAGTATCCATCACCCTGTTGACACCAGAATCCACTCAGTAACAGCAGGCAAAGTTAACATCCTTCTTCCAACAAAGGCATAACTATAGGATTGTTCATACTTAACAGTTCAAGGAAACGCTCGTATGTGAACAAGAGGCACTCACATTCACAGAGCAATGTACATATACCTACCAAATAAAATTCTTGCAAGGTTTCTCTAGTTCAAACTCAGTTAGGCAATCAGTTGGACAAGTTTGCCAGGAACTCAGTGCGGATACTCACCCTTTAGAATAGGCTTTCGAAACATTACTATCATCGGGTGATCCATGATGACTAGCCAGCTCCCCGTGCCCATCAAGTAAGTTGTTTGGAGCAGTGCCCTCGGTGGCACACGGACGATCCTGCCATAGCTGCGAGTGAAGCTGGTAGGCCATGTTCTCAGCATCAGGAACAGATTCCTGCAAAGAATGTACTGGCAAGCCAGCCCTCTCAACAGAAGCAAACGCATTCGACTGCATTTGTGTATTAAAAGTAACCGCTGGTGGGGAGGCAGCAGAATGATCAGCTCCCCTATATATCAGTGCACCGCCAATGTCAGATTCCATAGCATTCTGCACACTAGCAAGCACACCGTCATGAGCAGAGCCATTCTTCATAACTTGGGAATGATCCATCAGACCTTCCACAGAAGAAAGATGATTCTTCTGTCCCAAACAAAGATAAGACAATCCATCAGAGTCACATACAATACAAGCAGGTCACAAATACCATTAGAAGATCTTCAAAAAAAAAGAAATGAAAAGAAAAAGCACAAAAGGAGTGTGGAATTTGGAAATTCTTACCCATGGAATCAATTTAGCAGGCTCCTGACTCCACCCGGGGTATGCTCCCTCGTACATTTGCAACTTCTCTTGTAAGAACTGAATGTACTCTACAACCTGCATGCATTAGGATTAAAAAAAACAATCATACTCACAAAGGGCAGTAAAGAAATGAAAAGACACATAAGGGGGTGGGGAAGCAAATGCAGGAACCTCAAGCAAGAAGGAAGCTTTATCTCTTTTCTGGTCATTTTGAGGGATGATGTCTCTCAAAAGCTGGAACCTGCTTCATTAGTAGTAGTAGCTTAGATACTAACCAACACCATTTAGTTTGAACAGTAAAAATTAGGAAGTTTTAAGGAAGAAGAAGGTGAGATAAAGACGGAGTCTTTGCTTGCTTGCCTCTCGTTAATCTTACTCCTCCTGCGCTGTTCAGTCTCGGAGTGCTTGGAACGGTGCGTATTGGGCTTCTGTTCGCTGCTCTTCCCATCTCCCTTCACTGCCACTCCTTCCCCTGCTTGGAAAACAATATAAAATTAACAATCTTTGATTATACACCCTTTTTTCTTATTTGGATTTCTGTGTTTTTTTTCCAAAAGCAAACAAAAAACAGCTTGTTAGGTGCAGGGTACCTTTGTAAGAGGAGGAATCGTAATCCTCTGCATCTTCTTCTTCGTCATGAGGAGACCGGGTTGACGATTTCACCATTTTTGGTGTATAAGAGAGAAAAAATGAGAGAGAGAGAGCGAGGGAGAGAGTCCGACCCGATCAGAGTAGCGGGTCCGGGTAAGCCCGACCTGACAAAACAGGTTTTGATAAGGAAGTGTTGTTGTTGTTGTCGAACACTTGTGATGTTTGTGTAAGGAAGAAAGGATTAGACGGATAGCGAGCGAGAGAAAGAGAAAATAAGAGAGAGACAGCCCTAGCTAGCTGGGTCGCCTGCGATAAGGGAATTTTTGTTTCTTGCCTTTTTCTTTTTTTTCCTTTTACAATGAAGAAAATGGATATTAGACAATTATATTTGTTTTTTAAAGAAAAAAATATTACAATATTTTGAGTTAGGCAGCTTCTCCTCCTACCTACAGAGACGAACAGAGTCAGTGCAGCCAGCCACTTGACCTGTCGTTTTCTTGTTTTTATTACTCTTTTTTTTTTTTTACTTTAATAATGGAGAATCATTCATTTCACGAGTGGTGGAGAAGTTTTTATTCAAAACAAATTTCATTGTACGTACAAATACAACCTTTTTAGTTTTTTTTACTTGTTGTTGGGACAAATGTCACAGTAGTTACTAGTACACCCGAAATAACCTAAAAGTACAAGTTGACTCTTTACACTTGGGACAAACAAAAAATATTAAAAAGAAAACATCCTGAAATTAAGCAGCAGCTGTAGTCTCAAACAATGGAACTGATTGATTAAACAACTCTTATGTCATTCCATTGAGCTCCTTGCTGCTTGCTTGTGTTTGATATCTTCAAGTATAACGCATGCATGTATATGTGTTGTTGGTGTATTTGTTTGGTTGCTTGCCTACGCAAGCAAACACCCAACAACACCCTGGACCCTTGACGCCATGACAATGGTTAATTGGCAAACAGCACCATTTTTTTGTTTGATGTAGCATGTATATCCTATTTTTTCAAGGCTAGTTTGCCATACATAAGAGCTTTAGTGGAAAGCTGGGAGGGATCTTAAGTTAACTAGTTCCTAAGCAAAATGAACTTTGTGAGCAGATGAGAAATGCTTGGCTGCCTTGACCATTGCCTCCTCTGGCCTGATGGGTGTCACGTTTCTTGAACCCTTGATCAAGTCATGAGTACTGCCTCTTGCAGCTTCTTCATGGTCATGGAACAAGCAAGATACCCACTTGCGAAAGGCGGCAACCCAACTACTTTTCTTATTGCTGCTCATTTTGCTTCACTATCCTTTACCTCCTTTACTCAATGAAGTGTTGGATGAGAAAAAAATGGTTGCTAACTAACGCCTTGTTACTTTGGCTTTGATGGTTTGACTCGAATTTGCTTGCTTTAAATTGCTCTGTGTTTTTGGTTCTTCATTACAACCACAACTTAGCCACTTAAATAGCCGAGGATTCTTGTTGATCACGCACATGAAATGAAGCACTAGCTAATGGTCTTTTACGGGTCATTTTCAGTTGGACTTTGAAGATTTCAGGTCGGGACGGAATCACCTGTTGACCAGGGTAGATTAGAATCCTGACTGTCATGCACTTTCTCTGGTTTCTCAGAAATCTCATGTGGGTAACTTTCCTCCCAAGCACGGGCAATTCTCGGCAATTTCATGCTTTTTCGGATACTTTCCTCGCAAGTACAGAGCAGTAGAAAAGTCAAATGGTTACAGTTTCAGCTTTGCAACACTAGTGAAAACCTTTGAATCCTCATACTACTACAAGCCAAAGAACAAAGGAAATGATGGAAACAAGGTGCCATTGAATCCCACATGAATCAAGAAACATATGGCCTATACGAACTCAAGGCATACAGGCTTCTGAGAAAAGTAATATACCAGGCAGTAACTGAGAACAACCTTGATCAATTCCAATGCACCTATTATTATATACCAAGTTCCTGGACTGAATGATTCCTTGGTGTCCATTCCATACTGAAGTTGGCTTTCGTTTAACCATGAACATTGATAAAATCAAACAACGAAATTTGCTAAGTGAAGCAGTACATAATAACATTTGGGTGGTGCTTTAATAAACGGTAAATTGCCAACAAAAGAGGATTAGTAGATATGTCCAAGGGTTAAGAATCTACACTGTTCTACTCTTGACTATGTCAAGTTACCTACAAGCAACCAACGCCCAGAAAAATACAAGTTACCTAGAAGCATAAACTGGTGTCAGTTTCATCAATTGAAAGCATGCTAGGCTAACATCAAAATTGTTCCAAGGGTTAGAATTATAGACTGTAATATCCCCAGAAGGATTTGAACTAACTGTTGGAGGCAAATTCGAACGTCTTGGGACTTCATACCAGCTCATAACTTGTTCAAAACTCAAGTGAACCAGGGCCCCAGTCATTGAAGTCTCTAACCTTTACCCAAAATTCGCCTTCCAACCTCTAAACACAAGTCAAGATTTCTTCAAAATACTCCTCAGGTTCAACTACCAAAACCATATCTTTCAATACAGTCACTCAAAGAGATCATTACACATGGATTCTTCCTCACTTTTCCATGCCATCAAGTTCCTCTTGATCCTCCAGTTGAGCTTCTTCTTTGTTTACTTCTCCACCTCCACTTTCATGGGTTTCACCACTATTCCTGAAAAACAATCCAGAAGACAAGGAATCGTCTTCGTCAAGATCCTCTTCACTTTCCTTGTCCTTTGATCTTGAGGTTAAATCACTGTTCATCCATGCAGGGCAACGATGAGTAACCCCAAGAATTGCCTCAACTTGTGCTCGAACAGAAGGGCTTGAAGCATTTAAGGATGTTTCAGCAGTCGAGCAAGAACATTCTGGGACAGGATTTGAGAGAAATGATTGTGGTTTTGATTTCACAGCCTCCCTAATTCCATCGATTAAACTTCTAGTCATATGCTTCCTCACTGATGTCAGCCAAGTATGGTTTGCTTGGTATAGATGTTCGCGAGTTTGTTCCATTAGTTTGGCAACTTCCTTCCTGCAGTCAAAAGAATATGTGCCACTTGTGTAAGTACAGTAAGCGAGAATTCACATAATGACTTTAGAATGCAGCCTCAAAGGTAATCCCGTATATCCTGTCAAGAATTATTCTTTACAAGCAAGCAAATGCTGCAACAACAACAACAAGAATGAGAGGTAGCTGCATCTTAAAGCTCAACTAACAACAATGCAGTGCAAAAGTAGGCTACACCAAGTAATTTATCATGTTTAGAATAGCTTAAGCTAAATGTTAGACACTTTAACTACTTTCTAAACAGATCATTTCAGTACTTTCAACTGGTGAACAAATTATTTACAGGCACACAATAGTTTATCCACTGTAGTCATATGTAGTTACCTGTCTGGCCGAAATGTTTGGGACGCAGCTGACTGATAAAGCCTATGGCCCATTACCAAGCTGCCAAAATTCGGATGTCCTTTGCCATCCCGATCAAAACCAGAAATGAAAACATCAGCTTCAACACAAATCACATAGTCAATTGCTTCCCACAGTAACTTATGAGCGTTAGTCCTCAACTCCATAACTGTACTCTCAGGCTCGTTATCACTTTCAGCCACCCAACCCCACCAACCTTCAATATTATACGACTTGGGCCGAGCTGGAGGAGGCGGAAGTGGACGAGGACGAGGGCCGGCGTTTTTCCAGGCCTCAACTTTCTTTCCGTCCATAGCAGGAGGCGGAGTGCTCCTATAACTATCAACAAGTTGAACCTCACGACCATAAATTCTACTAAGCTCCCATCCTGCGCTAAGTGAAGTCCTATCAACAACATTCTCAAACATTGCATGAAGAGGAATCAATGTCCTTTGGCCACCAAAAACTTCTCCCCCAGAAACATATATTATTGTGTCCCATGGATATCCATATGCACGGAGAAGAATACCAACCTGCAAGAAACTTATAATTTAGATTACCACATATTTAGATACACTCCTGCATCCTGCTCTGCTTGTTTCATGTGCAGGCTGAGTTTAAACAACCATTTTTAGTACATCAAATATCTTTAAAAACAATCCTATCACCCAACAAACACTGGCACTAAAATGCTGCTAATGCTGATGAAAGCCACATTAGTTAACCAAAAGAATAAGGGATAGAAATTACAGAAGAACGGGCTCCTTAGACTGGGGTATCGCCTTGTAGTATATCATAAGATGTAGTGTATCAAGTGAGAACCTATATCCTGCTAACATCTTACCTCTTCTGGCGTTAATGGACATGAACCATTCCGACGCTTTTCTGCTGAATTTACAGAAAGCTTCCCTTTGACAATCCCACGTTTTCTCATCCAAGCCCGTTTGTGCTGAATGAGTTCAGTGTGCACATCCTTAGAAAGAGCTCCAAGATACAAATCACCATCAGATACATAGGTCAGCTTTGCAGTTTAGAAACAACAAATCACCAATGAAGTTGAAGCCAGTAAGTTCAGATACCTGGAATAGTTCAGCACAACCATATAATGCCAAAGCATCCCTAGTCATGCCAGGATCATAAGCTATAAATGGCCGACCAGGAGCTCGCAACCTGATAGAAGATGAGATTTTCATATATAAGAAAGACAGAACACAAGAAAACTGTATAATTAGATGATAAAAAGTCCCTCACCTAAGCAAAATTTTAGTTGCAAGATCCTGCACCTGTTGTCGAAACCGCAAAGCATGAAATCCAACTCTACATCGCAGCCTTTGATATTCTTCAAGTTCAGGAGGCAAGATGGCCTATACGTTGAGGACCAGAAAAATGTAAGGTTTAAAACACAAACAATATTTGTTAACTGAAGTAGTAACCATTTCTTACGTTATATTACGCCTCAAGCAAAAATATTAGAATAAAGGAGTGGGGCACCGTTACCTGCAAGCATCCTCCATCAGGGACAACCAGTTCTACAACTGAATGCTTGCTAAGTACTGGAAGAACATTGTGCAAATAAAAGTATGGCGAAGCTGCATAAGGCACTTTAAATGATGGGATCTCCTTTTTTCTCCTTGCCTTCTTAAGATTGTTTGGAAGCGTTTTCACAATTTTGACATCTTTAACCAAAGCAGCCATGAAGTGTTCCTCATTATAAAGGTAAGCAAAACTCTTGAATTCAGAGCTGCAACAAAAGCATATCTCTCAATTTGATCGAAAACAAACCATTTAACTCCATGGTTTAACGATACAAAGAAACACATGTTTAGTCTCACCTGATTCCTTTGCTACTTGTGGTAGACTGGATCTCAGGAATCACCAAAGTAGCATTAAGAAGCCGAGAAACAGCAACCACATCACATATCTGAAATATCAATCAGAATTTAGATTGTTTACTAATCACATGATATCTGGAACATAAAAGTTTCTTATTTTTTTGGCTCTCACCGAGTTCCTAATTTCATGGAAACCGCCTTGTATCCGGACAAAAACATATCCATTTGATTGCGATGGGGGTTCTGTCATATGCAACAACATTGTACTCAAACAGTCAATAGAGATGCTCAACTATAACTTAAAGGACAGAATCCATGCTTAAAAAAATGGACAATTTATTCCTATCAACCATCTTCATTTTCTTCATTTACAGATCAGATGAAGTAAGGCACCCAGAACTTTAGGTTCTGATGGGGAAAATTAACACTATAATAAGAAAGATATGAGCAGGATGTGCATCATACAGAGACAATATGTCATAAAGCTACAATCAACAAACTCCCAAGTTACAACAACACAGAAATGAAAAAGAGGACAAATTATCTGTGCAAGTATAAGCTACTGATTTTGATACCAGGTTACATGGGTCATCGTCAAAATATACAATTCCAATCATCCAACCAATACTGCGAACAAATTTGTCACATAACCGGGATATGATACATGAGACTAACCAGTATAGTATCCTCTAGGATTTGCATCGGGTTGTAAAGATTCAAGAGGCCTTACTGGACCCCACAGCCTTCTATGTCCTGTAATCTGCACCAAAGTTTGAGAGCAAACAAGTAAGCATCCACTAGCAATACATGAAAGGGGAAAAAAAAGAACAGACAGAGGGGGATCATCTGTGCTACTGATCTTGCAATAAACAAACAAAACTCGAACATATAGATTAGGCCAACAGTATCCAAAATGATAGTAGGAACACAGTAACAGATCTGTATTGAAGTTGGAAAACACAGAATCGGGTGCTCAAACGAAAAGATAAAACAAATCTATCTGGATTTCATTCAAACGACCTCCTAGATCCACAAAAAAGCCAGTAGCCTTTACCAAACACAAAACTAGCTAGCTGCTCCCGTGCCCCACTGAATAAACCAAACCCAAAAAGGGTATTATTTCTCACAAAAAGACCAAACAAAAGTTTGAAACTTTACAACAGAGAGAAAGGTAAAGGTGAAGTACAGATTTCGGGAAGTCTGCATTGTCAAAGATGGGTCTCCAAGAGAAGATTGTGACGGAGGACTGGTACTCTGCAAGGCCCTCTTCAGTGAATCTAGCAAGCAAGAAATGCACGATGAGAGAAACAGCTGACAGAACCAGCCCAACTAAACCAACCCACTTCATCTTAGACATCGTCACTACTTTCCCTTCTCCTTTCATCGTCGCTAAACTACAAAACAACCCAACCCCACTAAACCCCTTCTCTCTTTTCTGTTTTTCCTCTTTTCACGCCCTCTGTTTCTCTCCGTGTGTTGTGGAATAGAAATCCAAGAATATGTTTGTCGGAAGAGAAGGTGTGTGTTTGTGGGTTTGGAAGTCAAGAGTCACGGAGAGTAGAAGAAGTAGGGGGTGGAGAAGACAAGTTTGTGTCTGAAGTACTACAGGAACTATATAAATCAGGCACTACATTGCCTCCTCCTGTGTCAGATATTAGCCCACCCACTCTCCCTCACTCACTCCCGCTGTTCCAGAGCGTGTAATAATAACTAATAAGATTGTCGTCTACTTGTATTATTATTTTTTTTTTATAGGATGTGTTGATGGGTTGCTTTTTTTTTTTTTCTTTTGTCAAGGTTGATCATTGATGTGTTGTTAAAAGACATTAATAATTAACTGTATATAATGGTGTTTCTATTATGAAATATATATAATTTGTGATCAGTGGTTTGTTGAAAACAAAAATAATTAAGTTAATGTAAGTGGTAACAATCGTAGTATTAGAGTATACAACTTTATAAGCACCAGAAAATTACTGTTGAGCAATTCGTTTTAAGGGAATTTTGTTTAAGATTTTTCTTCCTGTTTGGATAAAAGAATATGGAAAGTAATGCAAGTTCTTGTGGCTGGTATTTTCTTACACAGATGACTGGGACAGCACAGTTGTTTGTTTTTGCTGGACTTGTTGTAAGAAGAGCGAAGAGCTATGCCATCACGTGACCAGCCCAATTTGCCACGTGACAAGGGAGGCACTTTTGGCTGCATTGCAAATGTGCACAGTGGGGCTTTTCCATTTCCATCCTGTTTGGCACCTTTCCTAATCTACATGTGATGCTATAGGTAGAGTTGATGTCTATTATCCAAAGAGGTATAATTGAGGGGGAAAAGACTAGAAGTGGAGGGTTGATCAAAGCAGCCTATGACATTGGCTTTGAATCTTTGTTGGTAACTTTGGCCCCAGACGAGAGAGTTCTTTGCCTGATTTTAAACATCTGTGAAAAAAAAAAAAAGTTCGAGTGAGGCCATGAAAACATACCATCAAGGGGTTTGACTTCGAGGTGAGGTGAAATTTTCTTTGATTTGCCATTC
This sequence comes from Turnera subulata, assembly GCA_028386065.3. Taxonomy (NCBI): domain Eukaryota; kingdom Viridiplantae; phylum Streptophyta; class Magnoliopsida; order Malpighiales; family Passifloraceae; genus Turnera; species Turnera subulata. The sequence continues at coordinate 335,573 of JAKUCV010005019.1, read as the reverse complement.
TTAGACTATGGTATTAATATCTATGGGGCATTCTTGTGCTAATCCAGATTATTAGATGCAGAAATGGGCTNGGGGGGGGTGGGGGGGGGCGGGCCTGGGCTTATTTAACGATTCATGGGTTCGTTATTTGTTGCTATCATCAACCATCTCTCACTTTTCTTTGTAATGCATGAGTAGTATTATATTACCCAGGTACCATTATATTTATTCAAGCCCCTACCTGCAAACTTTTTTGGTTATCAATATTAAGTTCCAAAAAAAGAAAGCTTTATGTACCAAAAAAATAAAGAAAGCTTTGCAACAGCTGGAGGTGTGTTGCATAATGGTGGTGTGGCCCGTGTGGAAGCTTTTGACATTTCTTCAAATTCTTTGTTCGACCATTTTTATAAGATTTTGGGCAGTTGAATTTGGTGGACGCGGCCATTTATTTGTTTCGACATATATTGCGAGCTTGAAGTTCAGTTGTGTCTATGCAATACTAGATTTTTTATTTTTTTATCTTCACAAAAGAACTAGTGCTATGTTTTGGCGAGGAAGGCAATCTTGATTATTGGATGATATTGCAATGTGATTGAGTATACCTGGATAAGTTTACTTCTTACCTTTGTTCTCCAGAAAAATGAAATTCATGCAAACCTTCCCAAATAAAAACTCAAACCTTGGCTGGCGACGTTTTTATTTTCTACAAAGTATAAACTGTGTTATTTTTTTTAGATAACAGGGATTCGGTATTATTAAGACTGCTGACGTGTACAATCAGTTTGGAGGACCGCTCCCAGGAAGTGTGGAGTGGAGGGTCTTCCAACCAAAACATATCCTGGTTACATAGGTAGGCCTCACGGGCCATACAATGAGCAGCCATGTTAGCCTCCCTTCTGACAATGACAAATGACAGGTCAGTGAAATTGGAAACTAAGTTCTTGATGTCATCCAAAAGGAAACCAAACAGAGAGAGGCTTTGGAAGCCAGGATTGTCGAGGGCATCGACCAGCACCTTACAGTCTGATTGTACTTGTATCTTGAAAAAGCCACAGTCTCTTGCAAAGAGAAGCCCCTCCTTAAGAGCAATGGCTTCTGCCAACAAAGGGGATGGATGACCCGGTATACGCAAACTACAACCAGCCATAAAAAGACCATTGTGATCCCTGACTATGACGCCAATACCTATAGAGTAACCGTGGGGACTCGAAAACAGCGCCGCATCTGTATTTAGAGCATAGGTGTCAGATGGAGGCTGGAGCCATCGAATCAATGCAACAGGTTGGTTTATAGGTATCCAATGAGAGCGCTTCTGAGAGCCTAAATCAGGGACTGGTAGGAAGGATTGGACAGAGTTGAGGACATTAGAGGTGTAGGGAACACCCGAGTCATGAACAAAAAGATTACGTTGGTGCCAGGCAGACCAGGCCATGAGGAAAAAGCGTGCCCAAGACTCGGGAGAATCAGACCGAAGCAACATGGGAAGAAGCAGCTGAAGATCAATGTTGTCAGGAACAACATGCGAGAGGATGTGCTTCCAGTTAGACCAAAGAGGTTTAACCGAGGGACATGCAAAGATAGCATGGAAAGTAGTTTCCTTTGCACAACCACAGATGGGATAAACTGTGTTATTTATGCGCTGTGTTTTTATAGTAGAAGAAATCACACGCCACGCCATTATGTAAAATGGAGATAATTTTGCATCTTAGGCAACATAGTAGAAGACAATATTGAAATCATGAAAGGATCACCACTTTGTACATCCTTATAAAAAGTGTATTCATTATGCACCCAAAAATATTTCTTTTAATTCTCACATGTCATCATTAAAATAATAAAATATAATAACAATAATAATAATAATCAAACTATGACATTTACTGGCATATTGTAAAAAAAAATTATTATGCATGACATATAAATTTATATTATCATACATGCATAAATCCTGAGTTTGGGAATATAACAAATACTTGAAATTGAACATATGATGAGAATTTATAGGCTCCTTGCGTCTTTATTTCATTAGAGATGTTTACAAAATTGTTTTGCATCTAACCAGTAATTAAATACACACCCATGTCATCCAATAAAATTGGTAGCTTTACGATCGTAACAAACTATTTAATTCTCAAGCTTTTTTTTTATATAAACACACGGTAGATTACTTCACTGATCTAAAAATATTACATATAGATACATCAACACATCAAGCAAGATAAGCACAAAAGCACTAAAATTTATTACAAGATAAAAAGCTAGTAACTCCATTGCTGCTAATTCAATAGCTTGAGGTTGATATTTGAGACTTGCAATATTTTTAAAGGAATACATATTCAAAGGAGTACAGACATATTGAATAGCTTGAGGTTGATATTTGAGACTTGCAATATTTTTAAAGGAATACAGATCCAAAGGAGTACAGGCATATTGAAGCTCCACAAATCTCAGGGGAAGAGGCATGTCCTGAAATAAAGAGATAAAAGCTTCTATAACCACCTGAAGGAGATGGTTGTTGTAGTTTCTATGCATTATCATGAGACGCTCAACAAAACAAATCTGCCCAAAAAAACAGAGATAAGTTGCCAAAAAAGCAACGTATATCTACCAATTTGTTAAAAGGTAGAGAGAAAAGGATATAAACAAAGACTTTGGGGCTTGCCGCCGGCTAATTAGACACCGAACGGCAGCCCCTACTTTGAGTTAAGGTGAGGGAGACGAAGATTGGAGAGGGAAAGAAAAAACCAAGCAGTGGAAGCAGTCAATTCTCAAGTTATTATAGTAGAAGAAATCACACGAGGTTGTGTAAAATAAAGATAGTTTTGCATAAAGCAAAATATGCACAAAACAATATTGAAATCATGAAAGAATCACCACACATCTGTAACAGCCCGGGTAAAATTTTTGATTTTTACCGGGACTGTAAAAGTCTTTTTACCGTGATTTACTATTGAATTAATATTGGGTAATTAATTCAAGGTAAATCGGGAGTCGTTTTTCGAAATCGAGAGTTTTCCCGCGCTCGTGATTCTTCCATGAATTTTTCGGACCTAAGATGGTATTTTTCGGGTTTCGGAATTCTCGGAAAAATCACACCGGAAAATAATTAAGTGGGTGTATCAGTTATTTTCTGGTCCGGTCGGGACACGACTGCGTGATTGAGTCACGCAGCCGCCTCCCACTGTGCTGCCTGTGATTCTCTTTGTTTTTCTTCTCCCGTGACTCTGTCAACTTCACCATCACTCTGCACCATCCTTAGACAACTACATCTCCCCTGCCTCACCTGCAAAGCTACCTTCTGCCAATAACCAGTGCAAACCACCAACACCTTCATCTTCATTTCTTCATCTGCAACTTCATTTTCCCGTACTTGCAGATACCTCTTGAGCAACCAAACCTGAAAAAGGAAAAATATAAAAAAAACAATCACACTAGCAACCCATACCATGACGTTTTGGACACCTTATACCCATCTTCCCTTCTTTTCTTCCCTTTCTCTTCCTCGCATGAACCGTGGCATACCACCCGAGCCACCACTACCCGTGAACCACCTCTGCCGCCCCGCTTACACGTCGGAGCCACGACCACTGTCGCGACCCTCCACCAGCACCGCTCTCCCTCCTCTCCTCGTCGCTGCAGCTGCTGTAACCAGACGGGAGTCACTTGGATCCGCCGCCTCCTCCTCGTCACTTTAGCCGCCGAGCGACAACGGGACCCGAACCACCCGACCACCTGCAGCCTCGCGTCGTCGCCTCCCTGCCGGGCGGTGCCGCCGTTGTCTTCTCTTCACGCCGCCCGTTCCTGCAGTCGTCGTCGGGCCGAGACCTCCACCACGCAGCCTCCACCGACACCACCTGCAAATCGACGAGCCGCCTCACCCGCCGTCGCCGACGAACCTCACCAGCAGCTGACGATGCTTCCTCGCGTCTCCTGCCGTCGTTGCCCTTCCTACATCGCCTCGCCGTCTCGCTCCACGACGAACGCGCCGCCCCATCACCGAGGTGAGATGGATTGTGGTGTCGACCCGGATGGGTCACGACGTGGGTCGGGTCTGACCCGGATTTATTGGGATGGGTTGCGTGGGCTTAAACCATGGGCTTGCTGGGTTAGGCACGGGCCGTGGCTCATGCCTGGGCCTTGACCCATGCGCCTGGGCCAGATGCTGAACTTTGGGTTGGGCTGGGGCTAGTACTATTTTGGCCCAGCCTGATCCTAAAAAAAAAAAAAAGAAGAAGAAAGAAGTATAAATATGGAATAAGAGGAAAAGAATAATTCTGGAAAAATAGAAAAAAAATTTAAATGCATGGTAATTATATTCTGAAAAAGTATGATTTATATGGAAAATATTTTTGGAGGATATATAGTAAATAATAATTATTTTGAGGAAGTAATTTTGGAAAAGAGTATTATTAAGGTAATAAAATACCGGACTAATATCCGGGTATAGGTATAAGTATAGTATGGTATTTTGACACTTGAAAATAAATGGTGAATGATGATGATAATGGAAAATTAACCGGGGGAGTAACCGAGACGAGTCAGTATTTATTTTCCGGTACACAGTATTAGCATGGCATTTGCATATCACCTTATGTGTGCATATTATTTGATTGATATAGGAGTTGATAACGAGCAATTTGCTGAGGAACTGGACTTGGAATTTGCTGGACATTTTCATAATTGATAATCGGCTAAGGTGAGGATGTATAAGCCTTGATATGTGCCTGTAATACTTTGTGTGTTTTGTTGTTAGATTAAACTGTTGTTATGGTTAATGTTGTTGTTGTTGGTATGTGATATCGGTTCTGTGAATATTGTGTTGTGATTGACGTTGATCTGTTAATTGTGAATGATTGGTGTTAAGATATGTTGACGGTTTAGTCTGTGGGTTAACCTTTGGTAATAATAAGTTGAACAACTTGTGAAATTGAATATTGGAAATTGTGATGATATATATTATTGTTGGATATTTGATGATACGGATTTGTTGATGTAGTTTCCGTGTGTGATTTTTGATATTGCTCTGCGTGATTGAACTGCTATGTTGACTGAATGGTTTCTTAGATACTGTGTTGCGATTGATGTTGGGTTGTGAATAATTGATGCTATAAAACTATTGCTGGATTGGTCTGTTGTATAATTTGAGTTAATAGGAAGTTGGATAATTGTGTGACTGATTTGGACATTGTGTTTGATGTCGATAGACTATGTTGTGACTAGTTTGTCGGAATAAACTGTGATATGGATAATTGGGAAAAAGAAAATGGAAATTTGAAGTTGATTTGAGATTTGATTTTTGGATGATGATGACATAATTATCACGTGGTAAGTAGAGGTACGACCGGATGGTTTGAGACTGTTTTGTGGTGGCCATGATCTGGGTTACTTGTGATGGGCATGTTGATGCCGGTTTGATTGGGATGTTGATCCCAGATTTGTGATTGGGATGTTGATCCCTGAGATTGTGATTGGGATGTTGATCCCGGATTTGTGATTGGGATGTTGATCCCTGAGATTGTGATTGGGATGTTGATCCTTGAGATTTGATATTGGGATGTTGATCCCGGGCTCTTTTTGATCTGGCACCATAAACAGGTTGATAGCCTGGTACGACCTTAGCTTATCCGTAACGGGACCAGAAAGATAAAATTGGAATAATAATAAAGTTCTTGGTACGTTTGGGTCGAGTCTTTGGTTTGGTCTGTCTTGTATGGTATTGGCTTGGGTATGGTTGTGAATATTGTCTATTTTTCTTCTTGAAGTATTATAGTTGCCTGTATATCTCTGTTTATCCTTCGTCGGTGAGCACTTCGGACTCACCCCTCACCTGCGGGCTTTCATCCCATAGGATGAGTTATTTGTGTTACAGGTTTAATGCATTTCCAAACAGGCTGCGGCGTTATCCCTTGGACAGGGCTTGGATCCATAGTTTGCATCTTTGTCGCATACAGTGTTTATGTGAGTTGTTAAGTCTTCCGCTGTGCATATTGTTGAGTTTTCTGCTGTGCATATGTTGTAATTGGGCCATTGGGCCGGATGGTTGTTGTTGTTGTTGATGTCCCCGGGGTTCGGGTGACGAGTTCCATGTTGGGCCGAAGGGCCGGTTTTCATTTTTGATATTGGGTTGTTGGCCAGTTTATTGTTTTATTCACTGTATGCTTGGTCTTATTTTGGTTGGGTCGTCACAGTTCCGGCACGTGTTTACTATGTACGGTAAATACGGGTCGGGGCGTTTCATTTTGGTAGCGAAGCGGGCGTTAGGTCTTGTTGGGCAGTCCTTGTGTGTTGGTTGTCCTTGTTTGCATAGTTCGCTCCAGTTGTTTATTATTTTATATCATTTAGCTAGTGCATTATGGATCCAGTCGAGGGACGCCAGCTGTCGCAGAACATGCACATAAGAGGTAATGATGCCATAAATAAGCGAAAGTACAAATATTATTAATATTGATAATATTGATATTACAAAGAGAAATATTACATGAAATTTGATATTTAGTAAAAATAAAAATACATTTAACGATTTGGAATGACGTTGACACGGAAACTGTTTGGGTCGCTGTTGATGTTGACTATGACTCTATCGCTCCACGAGAACCACATGCTGCCTCTGTCACTCTGGCCAGGAATCTCGAACCGGTTAGCTTGAGGGAACCGGAGTGGGATGAGACCGTGATCGTCTCGTGGTTTCCACTGTGTCTCCGTCAGAAGAACCATGTTCGGCTTATATTGGTTCTTCAAGTCCCTCAAGGTACGCGAGAACTCTTGGGCACGCCTTGCTACTCCTCTGCAGTTCCACACCAGCAGTCGTGCCTTTGGCCAAGTTGGAGGTAGCCGAGTCATTCTGGGCATGCTCTGAGCTGTCATCGAGAGCTGGTAGTAGGCACCTTGCTCCACAATTTGGCAAGTGGACTCCAGGTTGAACTCTTGAAGCCTCTCGGAGATGAAGAACATCACGGAGTTTGCCGATCTGTAGTAGGAGGTCCTCAGCGTACCGCGGTCCTCTAGGAAGAACACCTCTTCCATGGGAGTGACGAAGAATCTTGAGGAGTAGAGCTCGTCGACAAAGACCAGTCGGGGCATCCTGCCGAGCTCGTTCGGTAGCTCTTCAGCACGTTCGTTGACCATGCTGTACGCCAGACGATTCCTTCTGCCAAGGTTGGCACCTTTGACGAAGAAAACTGAAGATGGAGCAGGCATCTTGATTTGGACGTGTGGGGTTTTGTTTTGAACATTGTGGTTTTGTTTTCTGAGAGTTTTGTTTGCTTTAATGCTTTTGATGATTTACCCATCACCGCTCCTTCTTTTATACTCTTATGGGGAGCGTGATTACCGTTTTTGATTTTCAAGATCTTGCTTTTTGAATTTTACCGTTGCTTTATTTAATGCTTCGTTACTTTATGCGTTTTTCGGACTACCGTGCCAGAGTTTTCCAGCCTTTTTCCTTCTCATGATTTTCTCTCGCTCTGGCTACTTTGTCGTTTCTTTTCATGGTTTTACTATACTTTTCTTGCATCTTTTATCATATGCATTCGTGACCGTTGAGGCCAGATGGATGGGACCACACCTCGAGTAGAGTGCGTGTGCGACGAGGTCACAGCTATTCGGACATTGTGGAGGTATACGTTGTCTTGATAGACGTTTTTGGCTCATGCAGAAATTGTGAACAAGTGGGTATCGTGTCTTTCGAGGGACACAGGACGTTCCCGTGATCATCGCCTTGCCAGTTATCAGATATCTTCTTCATGAAGTTAACAGACGTCATCGTTAGGTGTGTACGTTACGTTTCTCGGGATCGAGGATGTCCACGATCGATCTAGGGCACCGAGCAACATGTTTTATTTTAATTCCTTTTTGTTTTGATTTTGTTAAACGAGTTTTAATTTTTGATTTCTTTATGTTTGATTCTACATTTTTATTGTTAAGTTTTATTTTACTTTGAGATGTTTTATTTTTTCTATTTAACATAAGACTTTGTAATATAAGAATTTTGAATCATCACGTCCCGTCCCGAGTTCGAATCCCTAGTGCTGCAGCATGGTAAAGGATTAAACCTTGAAAAGGTGTGGGCTGAGGGATGTGATGTAACAATACCTGAATATGGTGGGTCCCTCGGGGAGAGGGCCTTCACAATAGCTACATCGGTGGCACTGCTTTCCCAACAAGCTCCGATGAAGAACCTCCGAAGAAGCGGTTCAAAACCAACATCATCGGCCTGAAGGAACACATGGTCGTCTCCAGCAGACGGCGAAAGAAGCGTGCTCCCAAGAAAGTTGAGGATAGGAAGGGCAAGCCAACAGCTGAAAGCAGCGCTCCGCAGCAGACTCTGACGCAGCTGAATGTCTCACTGAAGAAGATCAGCTCGGAGGTGTTGCAGATCGAACTGGCGTGCGCGGAGCTCTTCCCTCACATGAAGAATGTCCAAAAGCTTGTAAAAGACCTTGAGAAGCAAGTAGTTCCATAGAGTACTTCTTCTCCTGTTGTAAAACCATTATGAAATAAAATAAGTTTCCTTTTTATATAAAAAATTCTTATGTTACGAAAACTTATGTTAAACGGAAAATTAAAACATCTCAAGGCAAAATAAAACTTAACAATAAAAATATAAAATCAAACATAAAGAAATCAAAAATAAAACTCGTTTAACAAAATCAAAACAAAAAGGAATTAAAACAAAACATGTTTTCATGATCAGTGCCCTAACCGGTCTTAAGCATCCTCGATCCCGAGAAACGTAATGTACGCAGCTAACGGTGACGATCACGAGAGCTTCCTGTGTCCCACGAAAGGAACGTTACCCACTTGTTCACAATTTCCGCATGAGCCAAAAACGTCTGTCAAGTCTTGTATCTCTCCACGATGTCCGAACAGCTGTAAGCTTGTCGCGCATGCGCTCTACTCGAGGTGTGGTCCCATCAGTCTAGCCTCAACGGTCACGGGTGCATGTGATAAAAGATGTAAAAAAATATAGTAAAAACCATAAAAAGAAATGCCAAGGTAGCCAGGGCGTTAGAAAATTGCGAGATGGAAAAGGGCTGAAAAACACTGGCATTTGTAGCCCGAAAAACGTATAGAGTAACGAAGCAATAAATGAAGCAACTGCAAAATTTTCAAAGAGCAAAGTCTTGAAGATCGAAAACGGTAATCACACTCCCCATAAGAGTATAAAAGACAGTGTGGTGAGATGTAAATCATCAAAAGCATTTGAAAGCAAGTTTGCAACACGTTTGAAACAAAAATAAACACAAAAACACGTTCAGAAAAAAAAAAACATAAAATTGCCAAGTCAGAATGCCTGCTCCATCATCTGTCTTCTTCGTCGAAGGTGCAAACCTAGGCAGAAGAAACTGTCTGGCCTACAGCATGATCAACGAGCGTCTAGAGGAATTACCAAACGAGCTCGGCAGAATGCTCCGTCTGGTCTTCGTCGACGAACTCTACTCGTCCAGATTCTACGTCACTCCTATGGAAGAGACGTTCTTCCTAGAGGACAATGGCACTCTGAGGACCTCCTTCTACAGCTCGGCAAACTCCGTCATGTTTTTCATCTCTGAAAGACTTCAGGAGTTCAACCTAGAGTCCACTTGCCAATCCCTAGAGCAAGGCGCCTACTACCAGCTCTCGATGACTGCCCAAAGCATGCCCAGAATGACTCGGTTACCTCCAACTTGGCCAAAGGCCCGACTGCTGGTGTGGAACTGCAGAGGAGTTGCAAGGCGTTCCCAGGAGTTCTCGCGTACTCTGAGGGACCTGAAGAACCAATACAAGCCAAACATGGTTCTTCTCACGGAGACCCAGTGGCAGCCTGAAGATGATCACGGTCTCATCCCACTCCGGTTCCCTGCAGCAAACCGATTCGAGCTCCCTGGCCAGAACAACGCAGGCAGCATGTGGTTCTCATGGAGCGACAGGATCATGATCAACATCAACAATGACCCTAATAGCTTCAGGGTCAACGTTGTACCAAACAGATAATTTTTATAATAATATCAATGTAATAATAATATTAGTAATATTAATAATATTTTTGTTTTTGCATATTTATGGCATCAGTTACCTCTTATGTGAATGTTCTGTGGCAAGCTGGCGTCCCTCGACTCTATCCATCATGTACTAACTAAATGACAAAAATGCAAAATAATAAACATATGGAGCGAGCTATGCACAATAAATAAGCAAAACAATCACCCAAGGACCTACCGCCCGCTCCGCTACCAAAATAAAACGCCCCGACTCGTATTTACCGTACACAATAAACGCGTGCCGGAACTGTAACGACAGTAAATATAACAAGTAACTCAGCCCAATGGCCCAAAGAAAATATCAAAGAATAAATCCCAGAAACCGGCCTAATGGCCCAATGTCACAACAAAAACATCAAAAAACCTGGCCCATCGGCCCAACATCAAAACATGTCACCCAAACCCCAGAAACATCAACAATAACGCAACCGGCCCAATGGACCAACAATAGCAATAAACAGCACAGCGGAAGACTTAACAACTCACAAAGACATTGTATGCAACCCATGATGCAACTAATGGATCCGAGTCCTGTCCAAGGGATGACGCCGCAGCCTGTCTGGAATGCAATATACCTGAACCACAAATAACTCAACCTACAGGATGAAAGCCCGCAGGTGAGGGGTGAGTCCGAAGTGCCCACCGGGTAAAACCCATAAGCAAATATACATATACAACAATTGTAAATTCCCAAGTCACATCATCAATAATTAACAAAGGTTCTCGCGAACCTTAAATGACACACATGTGATTCTAGACACACTATTCCAATTTTATTATCAGGGCCCCTATCACAAGTTAAATGGTGGTCGTCGTCTGGTAGTCAAGCTAGATAGCCCGTGGACTCCGCCCTGGTACCTCCGCGTAAAACTGGCACAGACAGGGAGCAGACCCCAAGCACACTCTCCCCCAGCGCCTAAAAATAATAATTGGTACAAACAGGGAGCGGACCCCAAGCACACTCTCCCCCAGCACCATAAAATAAAGACTACCATCTGGCTGTTCCAACATTTAACTATGACTTACTAGATGTCTAAGTGTTTCCATTTTATTATTTCTTTACCTTCATCTAGTTACTATACTTCTATTATCCGACCATTATCTCATTATCCCGAGCAGGCTCACAGCCTCTCCGCTCGTCTGGATAATACCAACTTATTCCAAACTGTTATCCCATACTAGTACCCTTGGTACTCAACTCTCAGTATTCTCACAGTCAACAAAAATATCAACAACTCAACAGTAGCAATATTCTCAACAACATCAATGGCAACAATTATCAACTTAATTCATCACACAACAAACCATTCACAGCCACAAGGTATTATACCAGCAATTATCACACATAATAAACAAACAGCAACTTGATATCACGGGTTGTATATAAATATTTACTTATCCTCACCTGATATTCCTTGGTAGCTGGTATGTGATATCTCGTCATCATTCTCGCTCCTATATTTATAACAACATAATTATTTATAATGCACAACAAGAGTGGTATGCATGAGAATTTCGAGTTAATCATTAGTCGGCTTATCCTCCACAAGGTCTATTGTCATCATTTTAAACTGTTTCCCACGAAAAGCTATAATCATCAAATAGTTAATATAAGCCAATAAAAGTATTGCGGGCCTTCGAAAATATTAAATGATTATGTGATAATGCAATTTAACTCAACATAGTATAGGATAAAGTCATACTCGTAGTATATATATATAATACCGTTTAAATCATTAGCCATCCTCATCATATTATGGCTTGCATATAACCTTGACCATTTAATTATTCTTCAACTTAAAATAATCAAATCATTAATCCCATAAATTGTTAGTAAAGTCATTAGTCATACCAATTGATTTATTCATCAGATTATTAATCCACAAATAGAATTATTAATTATAATATTGACAGTATTGATTAATTGGTGTTAATATTATTTTGGGAGCATAAATTAAATCCTAGTCATCGTTCCAAATTATAGAAATCGTTATCCCTTTAGTGGCAATATCACTTATCCAAATTATTTAGCTAATTAAACTGTTAAACTTACCTAAATCTATGTTAAATTATATAATCTAAATTTTAATAGCCCACAACCATTAAACTTACCAAACCTAGATTAATTATATAGCCCAAACTTTAATAATCACAATAATTTCTAGGTTCAGAGGTTGGGTCCAACCGTTTCAGCCCATGGACCAAACCAAACCAAACCATCAACCCATTGCAATATTAATTCCCAACCCAACACATGTGACTATGTGAGTTAACTTACGCTTGCCTTCGGTGTAGTCTAATTCGGCAGCAAGCTGTGAAAGGTTGAAGACAACCTGGACAGCGGTGCGACGGGACGGAAACACGAACGGCGGCGCTGATGTGTGCTTTCGAGGCGGTGGCGTGCGTGAGTAGGTAGAGGAGGTGCGGCAGGAGGCAAGGCTGAGAAGGAGAGGAACCGGTGGCGGCGTGCGATGCGAGAGAAGACGACGGGACTGCATGGCAAGGAAGCAACGGCGCGAGGCGGCAGGTGCGGTGGATCGTGGCCGTTGCAGGTTCGTCTCGGCCCGGTGTTGCACGGCGGTTGGCGCAACGAGGAAGGGAGTGGAGGCACGTCCCGCTCATCACTGCAGTTCGGCGGCGCGAGAAAAGAGAGGCTCGACAATGGTGCCACGTGAGGAGGACGAAGGCGGTGCTGGTGCTCAGGCGTCGGCTCATGGCGTCGCGTAGATGCTGGCGCGATGTGGGAGAGAGTGAGGGAGGAGGGAAGAAAGAAGGAGAAGGGAGGAGGCAGAGGCGGTGGTAAGCGAGGGTGCAAGGAGGGGCGGCCGGTCGACGGCGCAGCGGCGTGAGGGCTGGGCGAGGGTGGAGGGGGCGATGGTGGTGGAGCTTGGGTTGGTCGGTAGTGAGGGTGAGGAAAGGGAAGGGGAAATAAAAAAAGAAACAACTAAAAATAATGGTGAAGGAAACCGTTACTGTGCAGTAGTATTGGGTGTGGAAGTGGTGCATGGTTCATGGTTTAATAGCCAGAAAAAAGGGAACATGTGATGAAAGCTGGGAAAAGAAGAAGGTGTCAGCCACATTCCATCAACATAGTATAATCATGGAAGTGCATGCACGATTGAGCTGGAAAGAACTGAACCAACAAAAAATTTATTATTATTATTATTTTTTTTACATTTTTATATTTATTTATTTTTTTAATTTATTATTATTATTAAGCAAATGACATATATGCCCTTTCTATTCTTTTAGTCTCTAAATAAGATATAGGGGTAATTTTGTCTTTTTTTGAAAATTCGTTTTAAAAATACAACTTACCCTCAGAAAATCCAAAGTAAATTTCCAAAATCGCATTTGTTATTTATGGCGGAAATAAAAGATAATTTTTTTTAAAATTATAATTAGTAATTATGAAACGCCCCGACCCGTATTTACCGTACACAGCAAACACAGGCCGGAACTGTGACAACCCAGCCCAACAAGCCCAAGCATACAGTGTGGACAACCTAAACTCGGCCCAAGGGCCCAAAATAATAAACAACAGTATCGCCCTACGGCCCAACATCGATAACATCAACAATAATGAAACTGGCCCAATGGCCCAACAACAATAACAATATGCACAGCGGAAGTCTTAAACTCACTAACACTGTATGCGACACATGCAATCTATGGATCCAAGCCTGTCCAAGGGTAACGCTGCAGCCTGTCTGGAATGCACCAAGTCTGTACACGAAACAACTCATCCTACGGGATGAAACCCCGCAGGCGAGGGGTGAGTCCGAAACGCTCACCGACGAAAGATAAACAGTGATATATTCAACCATAACACTTTCGAAGTAATGCAACCATCACAACAATAAGCAAACCCTCACATCACAAGAAATCTATCACAAACAGCATAACAATGGAATACAACTCAAACAACACAACGGAGGAATCTACTAAATCATATCAAGCACATCATTATCAATACTGAACCATGACCCAAAGATTACTTATAAGTTTTTATTACCAATTTTATCTTTCGGGCCCCGTCACTGGACAAGCTAGGGTCGTACCTGGTTATTAACTAATTCCGGATGCCAGGCCCCACCACAATCCGGGATCAACATTCCCATATCTCAAATCCGGGATCAACATCCCAATATCTCAAATCCGGGGTCAACACCCCAATATCACAAATCCGGGATCAACATCCCAATAACACAAATCCAGGGTCAACACCCCCAACCAACAAACCCTCTGGCAAGGCACCACAGAACTAGTCTCTAACCATCTAGTCGTACCACTACTTTCCAAGTGACAATTACATCATCTCATAATCAAATCCATTTCCATTTCCAATACTCATTATTCTTTCCTTAATTAACCACATCGACTAGTTCATCATTATTCTCAACACAGTATCACAATTCCAATATCACAGTCCAACATCATCATCAATATTCCTCAGGTTAATCCACATTCACATACAATCAACAACCTCATGTCATCAATTATTCACAAATAGCAGTTCAACAATATTTCCAATACAATATACACAAGTCTAACACGATTCAACAACAACAACAACATCAACAATTCCATAGCAATCAAGTAACGGTCAACAGTCAATCCAGCAAATCAAACAAACAACAAAATACACACACAACATTACGGGCACATATCAAGGTTTATCCATCCTCACCTTGGCCGATTACTCAACTTCGGAAAACAATGTCCGGTCCGACGCCGGCTCCTCGGGAAACGGCCCGATATCCAAACCTATACACAAAACAATGTACACACACATAAATGCACATATTCGGTATACTATGATGCCAATACTACGAGATTACCCATCCCGATTACTTATCCTTTATTTCCATCTTTTACCGAAAATAATTAACTGTACGTATTTCCGAATATAATTTCGGTAGTATACTTTAATTAAAATTCTTTTCAAACTATATTTTCATAAAATGATTATGATTTCTAAAATAATAATTACCATAATTTTTCTGGAAAGATAGCATATGTTCATATATTTCCAAAATATTTCCGTTAAGATATTTATCATAATATAATTACCAAGTATTATTATTATTATTTCTATTCTAAACAAAATATATAAACAATCGTATGCTACGTATATTCTTTACCGAAGAACATATACTTATAAAGGCTTATTCTGATTACAAATTAATAAATAGGTACTCTTATTCCCTAAAAATAAATTACTTCCCAAACAATTATATATCTTACATAGTTATATACATTCTTCTATTTAAACATAATACTAATTTTTCAAAGCAAGGTATAGTT
>JAKUCV010005019.1:293308-313691 GCA_028386065.3 Turnera subulata | reverse complement strand
CCAACATCCAGCTCACCTTGATTCAGCAGACGACGGCGCGGCGGCGGCTGGCAAGCGCGAGCGGCGGAGAAGAGGCACGAGCGGTGACGAAGGGCGACGGCTGCGGCGGCGCACGAGGCTGCAGGGTAGGCGTGCGACGTCGGCACCGTGAGGAGGGGCTCGGTGTCGGTGTCAGGTGTGAGCTCGGCGAGGAGGAAACGCACCGGTGGCGGGGCAGGTGGTCGTTGCGTGGAGATGGGGACGCGGGCTGCTGATGTGCGTCTCGGCGGCTGTGAACTCGACACGGCCGTGGCTGTGTCGATCTGCAGCGGGGAGGGGTGCGGCGGTGCCGCGGCAGAGAGGGGAAGGAGAAGGTGCAGATGGTGGCGTTGGCTCGGGTGGCAGCGCGCGCGTGGGGTCGCCGTTGGTGACTGTGGTCGTAGTGAAGGTGAGCGAGAAGGCAACGGTGGTGTTGCGTGGTGGCGGCCGGCGGTAGCAGGGAGGAAGGAGGCAAGGGGATGGTGGTAGTGGATGTGTTGTGGGTATTTGCTGGTTCGGTGGATGGCGATGTGTGGGTTATGTATTGTTTCTCTTTTTCATTTTTTTTTTACTGGCTGTAGGGAGGTAGAAGCTAGGCAGAAAAAGAAAAGAATGAGGAAGAAAGGAAGAAGAAGGAGGGCTCGGTTGGGGAAGGTGAAGAGGAAGGGAAGAAGACGAGCAAGGAGTGAAGAAGAGATGAGGAAGAAAAATAATTGAGTGGAGGGAGGTAAAAGACAGGAAAGAAAAAAAGAAAATGGGGGCTGTTAATCACGGGAAAACAGGAAAAAGGAGCAGGGCGGGTCCGGCGGCTAAGGAAGAAAAGAAATGGAGAAGAAAAGAAATGAAGGAAGAAAAGAAAGGAAGGGAAGGAAAAGAAAGAAAAGAGAGAAGGAAGTGGGGCCCACGTGGCCGGGAAAAACCGGGAGAGAGAAGAAATATAGCCGGGAAAGAGGAAGAGAAAGGAGAGAGGAGGAAGAAGAGTGGCTAGGGGCAAGCTCGTTGGCGGGTCCGGATTCTCGCGTCGGAATCCCGTAGACGCAGGGATACTCCCGTCATTCCGACAAATTCCGTCCCGAGTCCAAAAATACAACTTGGGCTCGGAAAATCCGATTAATCCTCCTGAACGTCGTCCAAGTCTCGGAACTGTAAACCGAGGCTCGGTTAGTCAAGAAGATACTCCCGAGCGCGGGAAAATTCTCGGTTTCGGAAAACGACTACCGATTTACTTCGAATTAATTACCCGAGATTAATTCAACAGTAAATCACTGTATAACGACTTCTACAGTCCCGGTAAAAATTCAAATTTTACCCGGGCTGTTACAAATTATTAGAATATAAATACTTGGCAAAATAATAATAATAATAATAATAAGAATAAGAATAACAATGATAATAATAATAATAATAATAGTAATAATCAAAATACTCGTAATAATCATAATTATAATCAAACTTCTGTAAGGAAAACCATATGGAAATCAATGGTAGAATTCTCGATTAACTGCGATAGGATTTTATTAGTCACCGTAAAAGTTAAAATAAAACGGTAAAATCAACAAAAGTTTTACCCGAGTCGTTACAGTGGGATTGTATAACAAGCTAATTAAGAAAGGTGACACAAGAGAATCCAAAGTGTGTCAACTAAGCTGAGGCTTGATTTGAATGATTCTTTATTTTATTAAACATGTTTATAAAATCTTTTTGCATTTATCCAGCACACACTCATATCATTTAATAAAATTTAAAATTTTGCGATCCTAACTCACTCTTTGCTCCTTTCCCTGGCAATTAGTGGAGTATATTGTTGTTAATTTTCTTCAATATCTCATGTTCTTTTTTTTAGTGTGTGTTTTTGTGTGCAATTATTTGGATTGTTTACATATTTCTCATGGAACTTGTTGAATCCCTCCTTCTTTGTTTTGTTCCAATGTGCGACAATCAATCACAGATTAGTAGCTGTAAGTAATCAATTCAGGAATTACTCATTCCACCTTCTAACTTTGCAAAAACAGTATGATTGTCATGATGTGTATATGTACCTTGGGTCAGATTCAGCTACAAAACTATAACACTATAGAGCCAAATCATCCGACGGTTAAAACAATACGTAGAAATCCGACACTTTCCTTTTTACAGTCAGATAAAAAAACACAATTTTTTCTGGAATCATCCATCCAGTTAGAGACCCTCAGTCGCGCCGTGACACCTCACCTACAACACTGTCCCGAAACGGTTACGTGGCGAGACATCCTCGTACCAAGTGTCGTCGTGCGATTGATATTTATTACCGACGATATATAGATATAATATTTTTAAGGTGAATGATTCGGTGCTGCCCCTTAATGGGTATGCACCGATACATACCCTACGTGGCAGTTTTTAAGAGGGCCATGTGGCATTGTTTTTCCACCTAGAAAATAAAAAATATTTTTAATATTATAATTATTACTTTTTATTAGATCCTTGAACTTTTAGAAATTATAAAGTACACCCTAATGCATCCTTGCTAAACGGTTAACGGGAGCAATCCTTTGTTAAACCATCCTCTGTTAAACGATTGAAAACAAAAAGAAATAAAACACACATCCTCACCTCGCCCTGTTCTTCCCCAATTCGATTCGAAATCCCTAATTCCTTAAATCCCCTTCCCTCTCCTTTCCTCTCCTCCCCTCGACGTGGCACCGACTAAGACATCACTGCCTCCCACCTGCGACGGCTGCCGGCGCTTCCTTCCCCACCTGGTAAGAAATCTCACTGCCCTAGAACAATAATACACCAACAGCTTTGTCTTCTTTAATGAAAAGACGATAGACCTTGTATCAATTTTTCAATTAAGAAATACTATTTATGAGAGTACAATCCCTGCAATATAAAAACCAGTTATTTCCGTGAATGTTTTGCATGCATTATATGAGAGGACAACCTCTTCTTGAAGATTGAAGTAAGATAATGTGTGATTATAAATGAAATGGTAAGTCTCCTTTTGGATGTTAGTATCAATTGAAAGTGCACGTCCAGAATCAGGGTTGCCTGTGCACACTGTACAGAGGGAAGAAGAGCCTTGGAAAATGTCTCTGCATTCACTGCAGATGGAATATTTTGATTCTGTAGTCTGCATTTCATCAAAATACAGAAAGTGAGCCAAGTACAAATAATTTGTAAAACAGCAATTCTCATTATCATGAAAAGGCATGAGAAAGTTGAGCATACATGCATATATGTATGCATTTATATATGTATAAATTTTTCATGCAATTCATTTCTCTGCAATTTCACTTCTTACTCTCAATTTGTTGGAATCAAATCCTGCCATCAGCATGCATATGAACAGAATTATTACAACTGAAACTGTGTTTAGACAGAATTAATAAAACAGGGAGCCAAAAACACGGATATTGATAGAATTTACCAGGGCACGAACGTTTCTTGTATCACTAATTCTCTTTTTGAAAGGTTATACACTATTCTACAGTAGTCAAAGGATTTCTTTTAGGCTTGGTCGGTTTAGCAACCAAGTCCAGATTCTAGTTCAGTTTAAAGGTTCCAGATTACCTACTGGGAAATTCATAAGATTTGTACATCTTACTGCACCTCTTGACAGTCAAATTTTCGTCGGAGTGAACTGCCTACCTACCAAAGGGAAACTCAGACATAACTAAATACTGCAGATACTGTCATCAGCATGTGCAGTAAGCATATAAAATATACTAATATGACCACTCGGTAAGTACTAGGTAGGAGTTAGCATGTGCATCTTCCTTTTTAAGTCTTGCTCCAAAGTAAACTGAATATCTTGATATTTGCGGGTGCAAACAATTCACTGCATCTTGATGTATAACTGATTTTAATATGTCTGAACTGAAGGTTCATTATATGTTCAGGATTTCCAGCAGAATGTGCTCTTGAAGTGATCTTGCTCGTTATTATCTCATAAAATTCTCAAACTACTACAAGTTACAATAATGGTAGCACATGCAAATCAAATAATGCGAGTTAATCTTGGCTATGAGGAGCGGTATATACTTTTAATTTTTTTTGGTCACAGGCCATACATATAAAAGCTATCCTGTACACGAGCATGCTTATGTTCAAGTCAACTTGCTGTAGGTTGAGCTAATTCATCATTCAGCATGTACAAAACAAACTGCAAATTGCTAATGGCTACTATTTTACCATATTCTTATTAATCCGGATGGAATTTGAGCATAGTTCTCTGGATTGGCGAGTTGCATAGTGTTTTGAAACTGAATACTATGTAGGTTTATTCTAATTAAAGTTCGATATGGTTGCTTTCCAGTAATCAGATTTTGAAACTGATTACTATGTAGGTTTATTCTAATTAAAGTTCGATATGGTTGCTTTCCAGTAATCATTCTATCAGTTACCATTCATCATTCTTGTCGCATGGCAATGCTTGAGATGTTCTTTTGGTATTTAGTATAACTTTGTATTCTCTTGAAACGAATTTCTGTGAATTAGTGCTCTTGCATATACCTTTTTGCATTGGGAGCAGTAAGATCTATTTGAATTGGTTATATTGCTATATTGTCAATTTAGATTATCCCTCTTGGCCTGTTTTTAATAATTTCAATTAGACACAAGACTTATTTTTTCAACGATGATTATTTGAAAGAGATTATGCTTTTTCTAATGATAATTGTCATGGTGCTTTTCAGATTCAGGGTATTACTTTGTTGATCTATCAATTTGCCAATGGTGGAAATTAAAGATGCTGATGAATACAGTGGTGACAATGATGCATCCAGTGAGGACAAAGAAGAAGCAATCTGCAAATCCCAAAAAAACCATAAGTGATGGAGATAAAGAAATTGCCTATGAATATTTAAGTGATGACTAGTGCCAAGGAGAGGAAGGAGAGGAAGGAAACTGAGTAGTAATTCAAAATAACAGCAATTGTCAAATTATTATTAATTTGTGTCAACTATTAAATTTCGAAAGGAAACTGAGTAGTAACAGCAATTGTCAAATTATTATTAATTTGTGTCAACTATTAAATTTCGAATTGTGTCAACTATTAAATTTCGAATGTTGTTTTCCTACGAAATACGATAAATGTCTAAATTATAAGTATTATTATATTTTGCTACGAAATTGTGTCCATTATTAAATTTTCGATATTGTTTTGCTATGAAATATGATAAATGCCTAAATTATTACACTGAACAATGGAGTTCATATATTACCTATACCAAACACAAAACCTCAACTAAAATATTTTTTTATAATAAACAAAAACTTGTAGTACAATGTACAAATTAAGCTAGCTATCAAAGGCTCGCCTCACAGTTGTTCCAATTCACTATTCAAAATTTTCAACAAGTTATCTTTTTGTGCACCAGTAAACCAAGCTTGAGCATTCCGATCCCATTCAACAAGTCATCTTTTCGTGCGCCAGACAGCCAGTGCCAAATCTGCTCGATGAATTAACAAGAATAAGTAAAGCAAGATATAAGCTAAATTGAAGCTCACTCAATTATGAATGCTATTTGTAATTTTTGCAATTTCATTACATTGAAAGTATCCACAGATGGAAAAAAGCTAGCAAGCTAACATTAACCACAACTCTCAGTATCCCAAGCTTGATGCATTATACATCAGATGTTTCTCTTGGAAAACTATGCACAAACTAACGATTAATCTTGTTTCTTGTCACAGCCATGTGGCTGAAAGTAATTAATATAGTCTTTAACTCAAATGACATGGCATCATGTACACGAATATGTGAACATGAGCATTAGCCACTATCCCTGATAGTAACAAAAGGCAAAACAGTCAAGCCCATGCAATGATGGTGGAGGTTTGATTTAAACAAATCTTGCTGACACAACGTACAAGTCTCACTATTCTTCAAGGTGCACCATAATTCAGCAAAAGGGATCAATGATATAATACCAGCAAGTCCCAATATTCTTCCTCATTAAACCATAGGATACTCCCCTTATACAGGGAAATATCTATTGGAGAAGAAAAAAGAGGCGAGACTGAAATCTCTTACCTCTAAAATCTCGCATTTTCCGAGCCTAAGGCGTCTCTCAATCCCGCATAGCCATTTGTCATCCGGAAGCCAGCAATATCTGGCTTGTTGTGCCTGATTAAAGCTGTGAATCACCCGAAGTTGGATATAATATTAGAAAACACTCAAAACCAAACATTTAAAACAACTACTTGCTCATTATGATCATTGCTAATTAGCAAGACCAACAGAAAAACTTAGAACTGCTCACATATGGATATAATATTAGAAAACACACAAAACCAAGCATGAAAAATGGAGTGAGAGCATAGAAATCTGATATAATATACGTTGTATCCTTGAATGGTAAGATATGAGGAAAAAGATCTGGCCAAGCAAGCCCAGACCTTTAGAGTTAATCCCAGGGGTTGAATTTTTGCAGATAGTTTAACAAATCAAGAACTCAAGTGGCACAGCAAAACTATAATGTCTAGTTGGGTTATTTCTCCATAATTCATTAAGTAGCCATTTCTCTGTCGGGACATGTTTTACACAGCCCGTTATTAAGAGAAACTTAAAACAATAAATGTGACAACTTTAGGAGGATGAAACAAGCATAATCCTTAGTTGATAATAACATGCAGATGACTTAGAATTTTAGCATTGCTATGCTATATTTCATGATTATGTGATGAATATAGTCCATGAAAAATATGTTTTATGAATAACTGACAAAAGGAAACGAACTGCATCCTTACCATTTCAGGAAAACTTGGATCATAGAAGTCCTCATCGGGAGTCCTGCATGCCCAGCTCGTGTGACGAACGGGCAGACCCATTTGCATACAACCATTGACCTTTCTCAATTTTTCTGCAGCTCGGGCATTGAATTGCTCCTTTCATATTGAACACAGAACCAATGCAATCTACAAGAGAGGACAGCACAAAAGAAACAAAAGAAACTAAATCAGAGGAGAAATCAAACTCTTGCATTTTCTCCCAAATATCTAACTACTTTTCAGAATGAATACCAAAAGTTCCCATGATTAAGACTTCATTTCAACTACTAGCAAACATAACTAAAAACTCTTAAGAAGAAAGCACATAGAGCCAAAAAAGCTAAGAACCTGACTTTGTATCAGACAGTACAAATTACACCCACAAAAATGCAGATAAAGCTTTTCCAACAGAAATAACTATATGAACTTCATGCACTGAAAGAAGGTGGAGATACTCAGATGGAATTCATGGCCATATGGAATTCATCAAGACTTGCCAATTTCATAGCCAACGCATGACCTTGCTGCCTGCCAAAGACATCGGCCAAATTCCACGCGGCAGCGAATGCATCACATAATAAGTATGCATTGAACAATTATGATATATAAACTCTGTCAACAAGCAAAATTCAAAGATATGATAAATGAAAAGGCAATAAACCATGATAGCCCCTGACACAAAGTGAGATGTCTTACAGGTTGGGGGAGGAAGCGCCGACAGTGCCGCAAGGTGCGTTGATCACGACGAGGAGAGGAGAGGAGAGGAGAGGAAAATGAAATGAGGGATTAGGGGTTTCGAATTGGATTAATTGGGGGTGATTGATCGACGATGAGGAGAGGAGAGGAGAGGAGATGAGAGGAAAAAGAATTCAAGAATTATGGATTTGGAATTAGTTAGGTGGGAATAAATTTGAAACAGAGTTGAATCATGTTTTTGTTCCGTTAACAGTAAAGAGTAGGGTATAAATTTTAAAAACTTAAAGGACCTAATAAAAAAGAATAAATATTTATTAAAAAGAATTTTTCATTTTCCAGGGTGAAAAATATAGTGCCACGTGGCCCTATCACAGAGCGACACATGGGGTATGTATTGGTGCATACCCATCAAGGGGCAGCACCGAATCATTCACCTATTTTTAAATAAAATTATCCGCGAAAAATAAAAGAACAAAACCACCTCCGCTTCTACTGGGAAGAAGTTGGAGAAGAAACTGGGAAAGCGGGAGGGGAGTGCAAAGGAAAAAAAGCAAGCCCACCCTCTCTCTCTCTCTCTCTCTCTCTCTATCTTTTGATATTATTATTATTGTTAATATATCCCCCAACCCAATCATCCCCTCATCACAGCCGTTGATTCATTTCCTTTCCCCTTTGCCGCTCCGCTTCTCCGCCCTCCGATCTCTCCCCCCATCAACGGCGGGTGGCTCTCCCCCCGCTTCTCCGCCGTCCGATCCCCCTCCCTGTTCCTCCGGTAAGGCTCCCGATCCCATTTCCCTCGGGTCCGCTTTGTTTCCCCCCCCCCCCCCCCTACAAAAATGAACCGCGAAATCAGAGATAGATAGAGAGAGAGAGGGGGTAGTAAATCCAATTAAGCACGACGATTTTGTAGAGATATTTTGTAAAAAAAAAAAAAATGTTTGACGGATCAATCCTCCCGCTTAGAGTCAGTGATCAACTGTTGTTGTTGATCACATCTAAAACTGTGCAAATTAGTTGTTAATGTTCACTTATCGGTTAGTTATTCTTCGATTAATTGCTAAGTAATTAGTTCATGTTTGTTTCTATTGTTGTGTATTGATTTGTTGTTGTTGTTGTGGTGGTGAAATTTTGGATTATATCAGATGGGTTATCTGATGATGCAGCGGCGTAGCTGAGTGTCTCAGTTTTTATATGCGAGAGTGTTGCAATGTAAAAACCAGGGGACCTAATAATTCAAGTGGGCTTCATTTGATTATGGTTGTGTTTAGCACAAGATTTTCTTCTTGTGGTTCATTGTTGGCACTAGAGATTGGGGTGTGCTCGAGAGATACAAGGCTCTCTGCTGCCGCTTTCTCCATTGCTGGCTTTGAATTTGACACCTCCTTCTCCTCTTCCTTCCATGTTTCGTGATCCGGACCACCGCCCTGTATATACCACCACAGATATGGCGCTTGCTGCTGCAGTCAAGAGACCCCTTACTGGCGGAGGAGAGTATTGTGGGAGCAATACTAAGAAAATGGAAAGGAAGTCTTCCGGGAAGAGACGGGTGTTTGTGCAGACCGAGACCGGCTTCGTCCTCGGGATGGAGTTGGAGAGGAGCGACAATGCGCATACCGTGAAGAGGAGGTTGCAGGTTGCCCTCAACGTTCCAACCGAGGAGAGGTCTTTGATATTTGGGGATGTGGTGTTCAAGAATGATCTCAGCACGGTTAGGAATGATTCTCCTCTTCTTTTGACCAAGAACTTCATGCACAGGAGCTCGTCCACACCGTGTCTTTCGCCTACCGGGAGGGATATTCAGCTGAGTGATCAAAGCGGCCCGATAGAGATACTTGGGTGTTCGAATCATTTTGCTAGAGTAAAGCTGCTCGTGGAGGAGATAGTCAAGGCGGTGAGAAGTGGCATTGATCCAGTTCCAACTCATGGTGGGCTTGGAGGTGCGTACTATTTCAAGAATTGCCAAGGTGAGAATATTGCTATTGTGAAGCCCACGGACGAAGAGCCTTATGCCCCTAATAACCCTAAAGGTTTTGTTGGCAAAGCTTTAGGCCAGCCAGGCTTGAAACGTTCGGTGAGAGTTGGGGAGACAGGTTTCAGGGAAGTGGCAGCTTTCCTTCTTGATTACGATCACTTTGCACGTGTGCCCTCTACTGCTCTTGTGAAGGTCACTCACTCGATTTTCAATGTCAATGATGGGGTGAATGGATATACGCATCAACAGGGGGAGCAGGTCAGTAAGATTGCATCATTGCAACAGTTTATACCTCATGATTTTGATGCCAGTGACCATGGGACTTCAAGCTTTCCGGTTTCTGCGGTGCATAGAATAGGGATTTTAGACATAAGGATCTTGAACACTGACAGACATGCCGGGAACCTTCTTGTGAGGAAGCTTGATGGGATTGGGATGTTTGGACAGGTGGAGCTTGTTCCAATTGATCATGGCCTTTGCCTTCCGGAAAACCTGGAGGATCCGTATTTTGAATGGATTCATTGGCCGCAAGCATCAATTCCCTTCTCCGAGGATGAGCTTGAGTATATAGACGGTCTTGACCCTTTTCGAGATTCTGATATGCTTAGAAGAGAGCTGCCAATGATTCGAGAGGCTTCCCTTAGGGTCTTGGTTGTTTGCACAATTTTCCTCAAGGAAGCTGCAAGTATTGGTCTGTGTCTTTCTGAGATTGGTGAGATGATGAGCAGGGAGTTTCAAGGCCATGACGAGGAGCCCAGTGAGCTTGAGCTTATATGCATGAAGGCAAGAAATTTGTTAGGGGAGATGGACAGTTTTTCTCATGACATCAACGGTAGAGACAACGAGGAGTGTCAGTTTGACATTGACTGCGAGGAGTCAGAAATGACTTCGCCTGTGGAAAACAAATTGGTAAGTCCTCGCCTTCTGGGTTCCAAGAATGGAAAAGGTCGAAATGTACTTTCCAAGCTGGAGGAGAGTATGGAGGAGGAAGAGGCAGGCAGTGAGGTGAATGAGTCATCTTCCAGCACATTTCCTGATGGTGATCTGGATACTGTTCCGACTGTTTCAAAGATCTCTACATTCCTGAAAAAGCTTAGTGTTGGTGAGAAGAGTTGGCGGCATGAGGGCAGGATGCAGAAGGGTGGCCATTTCGGTGGTACATCTTCTGGTAATAGGAGTGCGAACGAACAGCTTCCACCTAGTAGTAGTTTTGTGAAGCTGGCTGATTTGACAGAAGGGCAGTGGGTACAGTTCCTAGAAAATTATCGGAAAGTGCTTTATCCAGCTCTTGCTAGTCATAAATCAGGGAATGCTAGCCAGAGGTATAGGCAAAGGTTTGGAACTTCCTGCAAGTTTTGAGAGTGCGTTAATGGGTGTTGTAGAAGTTGGAAAACTGGAACCATAAACATCCAGGTAAATTTTGGTTCAGATGTCATTCCTAAGGACTGCAGCCTTAGAAGTTGCCCTCAGAACTCTCAAAATTTTGGGTAAGAAGTGTCATGGTTGTTTAGTAGAGGTTTGAATAATGTTTTAGTTGTGGTGTCTTTTCATCCTTTTATGGAAAACTCCATCCCCTGTAATTCTTTCCACCTTTTCCTCATCTTTTTCTTTTCAGTTTCTGTTGTACTGTGTGCACTCTCTGGAGTGTTAGACATACTGCAATAAAGAGTTCTGGATGAAATAATATGTGTACATAGGCATAGCTGCATCCTAGAAGTTGAGAATGTGTGTACTTGTTTGTGATCTTTACTGTTGGCATTACAGAATCTCGGTTGTAGTTTGAAACCTGAATGGAATGACTGCTTGTAGTACAAGATTTTCTGATACTAGTTAACGTACAAAACTTTTGTGCAGTGATAATTCATCGGGATGGATGTTACGTATGAGAAAAAAGCAATGTTTAATTTTTTTTTTGTGTTGTCCCTCTGTTCCTGAAATGGATATTGCATGTCAGTTTGTAATTTTCCAATTTTAACTACTTCGGAAATTGCTGATATTTTTTACAGCTACTGTGAGCTGGGCAGAGTAAATAGTTGATAAAGATACAGAGATACTCAAATGTGGTTACAGTTTAGCAATCATCTAAATATGTGGAGACGCTCAAATGAGCGGTTTGACATCTAATTTAATATCAAAAGAGGTCAATTTTTTTTTTTCATAAAAAATCGCCAGTTGATTGTAATGAGTGTTTCATTCTTCTTGAAATTAGTCACTGTAACAGATTCTAAACTCTATGGCCGGCCAGTAAAGTGAACCAAAATTTCCATTTCTGCGACCTTCTTGGTCTCATTGAACAAAAATTTGCATTTCTATATTCGTGACTAGTATAGCTAGTGACCCAAAAAGTTAAGGTCACTTTTTCATGGCGAATGAACTCTAATGGATTCGGTTGCCTATCTATATTGTGTATGGTGTATGATCCGCTATTGTCATATTGACCAGACAAAAACTTTTGAGAGATCAAAGGCACTAAATTAAAGAAAAAAAAAAGAAACAAAAAACCAAGTCAACACCATCTTCCAGTCGTTCAATTCAGTCGCCATTTTTCATGCTGGTCATGTTGGTTAACTCCAAATGTTGGTCCCCTATCCGGCTTACAGCACGGGAAATTCCACCACTAGCAAATGACATTGTCCTCTCCTCTGCAGGATGGTTCCTGCGATTCTGTCTTATCTTCAATATTGCCTGCGAAACCTCTCCTATGGAAGGTCGCTTTTTTTGAAATTTCTGCAAGCATTTGTGACCAACTGCAGCCAGGGACCTTACTTCAGCAAGGTCGCACTCGCCGACCAGTTTCTCATCTAGTATTTCATCAACACCATCTGGACTCATTGCAGCCTGTGGGAAGGAAAATATACGGAAAATGGAGTTTGTGAGAGACAAGGTGAAAAAGGTTCTCAAACTAAAGGCTTGGAGGGGGGAAGTAAATTACGTAGCAGGAAGCATGGGACTTACGAGATTGATGTATTCCATAAGATTTTGGTGTGGGTGGATTGCGGTGATGAGTTCAAACAGGATAATACCAAAACTATAGATGTCACTCTTCGCACTGAACTTGTTAGTGGATATGTACGCCGGGTCTATATAGCCATATGTACCTTTCAGGCCAGAGTAGTGTTCATCAAAGACTTCTTCCCTTGAAAGTCCAAAATCAGCAACCTATACATGGGAGCACCAGGAGGTTATTGCAGAAAAAGAGAAAACATGACTTTCCTTTCACCATTAGTGGCTACTTCACCTGTTCATACTCGCATCACTACCAACTTAAACAAAAAAGTTTTGAATCTATCTTGAAGTCTAGCGTGCTAGTTTACCTTGGCTCTCATTGACTGATCCAACAGGATGTTTGCAGACTTCAAATCACGGTGCATAACTGGGGGGACTGCCTGTTTGACAAAAACTGTTGTGTAAATTAATCAAACGAATTCAGCATTCTACCACTGGCAAAGAGATCAACTGATCATGAACATGATCTTACCCCTTCATGAAGATATTCGATTCCATGTGAAATATCAAGGGCAATTTGTAGCCTTTCTTCCCAGCTCAGAACATGTTGTTCTTTCTCTTTGTCTGGTTGCACTTGGAGTGTTAGTTAGGAAATCAAAAACTAAATAGAAGTTCATGACCGGAAAAACTGCTGAATGAATTTGTACCAGCCCGAAGTTTTGTCAATAAACACAAAAACGAATAAAATTTTGGAATTAAAAGTAAGAGTGATAAAATATTAAGTCAATGACTACCATGGACACCAAGGTCCAAGGATAGTAGTAGCGCAAAGGCAGTGGGTACAACTAACCATCATGGGGAGGTACATACCATAAAAACAGAGCAACCATAGTGATGTCCTGATAAGTATGGAAATGCATGTTTACTCTGGACAAGTATGGAAATGCAAGATCAGAATGACCCGTTATATAAAAAGTGACAAATATTTAGATAGCCCTAGCTCAGACACCTACGATTTCATTTCTCATCAGGATTTCTGCATTTAAAAGTTTGTTCTTCCTTTTTTGTTAAGTTGTTGAAAAATATTGTCCAAGTTATAAGAACCTCGAAGAAAAGGGAATGGTATTTTGAGAAACCATACATAGAACCAAGCAATGTAAAAGTTCTACAGGACTCTGGCAAGAATGAAGAATACAATGTTTGCACCTCTAACATAGAAATTTCCTTTTCTGTAACTTTTTTAAAACAAACAACTTATTTATCGCATAGAATAATAGTTGAATAACCGGAGGGTTATTAGCTTACTATATAAGAGGTTTGCCAGGCTTCCATTACTCATGAACTCATAAATCAACATGTGCTGTCCTTTATCTATACAGTATCCTAACAGATTCACAAGATTTCGGTGATGCAGCCTCCCTAAAAGTGACACCTGTAGAAGGACCCAACAGCAAACAAACAATCAGCCTGCTTCTGGGAGATTCAGAAGTGTAAATTCAGTAAGCTTGCAAAAGGTTTTAGTAACAAAACAAAATAGAATGCACAAGTAATGGCAGCTAGGAAGAGCTATTTTAGACATTCTTTCTTGTTTCATGTTTCTTATTCCTCAACTAGCCATCTGTAAAGCTACATCAACCGACAAATCCATACAAAATTGTTGTACCGACATATTTGGAAGGTGTTCATCACTTTGTTATGGGCCCATTTTTATCACTAATCAATAGTTGATGAATCTTTCCAAAAACAAATCCTCCTCCCAATACAGCTAGAACTCTTTTCTTTCTTGAAATCAAAATTTCAAGCCACTAGAAAACAGAAACGAAAAGAACATTAACATTGTGCGGAAAATTATCATTTCTGAGGCAGACATTATACAGTCTTTTTTCTAAATGCGTATGAATTTGAAGGTAGAAGTACATGAAAGCCCATCAAACTGTCAGTGGAGAATGGAAAAAACCAGAGTTGTCAGGATTACATAAACATCCTTTTTTTCTAATTCTTTAGTCTGCAACTCAACAAGAACTTCAAGCCTTTAGTCCTCTTCATTAAATGCTTACCTCAGTGCGGAACTCTTTTTCTCCCTGTTTTGAATCAGAAGCAAGGACCTTTACAGCTACTACCTCTCCACTTGGCATTACTGCCTTATACACAGGACCAAATGAACCTTGTCCCAAAATAGTTGTGAAATTCTGTGTAGCTTTCTGAACATCCCTGGAAAAAGAAAGAGGTGGAATATCAGTCTAACACTTTATACCTGCTTCTCAGTTTCTATACATCATATGGCCTAGAGGTTTATAACTCCTGTACTGCAGCTTGCATCTCCTACACCAATTAATCCTCTAATACAATGCAGCGGTCAATACAGCAGAAGAAGCAACTTGCAATGCTATTGAAAAGCCACAAAAAGAAAAGTGTTGACCATATATTTCTATTCACTGGTAGTCCGGAAGTGATAAGTGAATGAATTCTACTGTCAACAAAAATATAGTTCCTTCACTATATTTTTGTGCATTTGCTTATGATGAAACTAGTCCCTATCAATTCTCATCCTATATGATAATCAAATAGAGAAAATTTGAGGGAAAAAAAGCCTCTGTTTGCTGCAATTACTACCTACTATCTCTTCTTTCCGACTTACGAAGAATGTGGCTTTGAAGCAAATAAAGTTCCATTCACGTTAGTGCTAGTATATGGTTGTAGTCAGTGCTAATATCCAGCAAAGAAAAGACAACTCATTCTGAAAACAATTACGCTTTTATACAAAGGAAAAGAAAGTTTAGCTCATGATCTGGAGAGATACATACTTGTAAGAATATCTGAGTATTCCTGAAACAGAGGCAAACTGGTCTTTGTTGTGATGATTCCACCAAGAAGAAAGCTGAAAACTTTTCTGAGGGCGTTCTTCCGGGATGGTTATGGAACTGGCAAGAGAGGCGCTCAAGTCAATACTGGTACCCAATCCATTCATGCGTATGGGGAGAGTGGCAACACTGCGTTCATTTGCACAACGTCGGAGATGGGCACGCCTCTTGTACCACCATATGAAGAAAAGTAGGAGTGCAGCTATCAAGAGACCAAGAGTCAAACCAACCGATATTCCAATAATGACCAAATCACCTTTACGAACCATTCTCAGGTCTCTTTTGACAGTCAGGCAATGAGACCATTTTGCAGTGAGGAATTAAGCAAGTTCACTGCTGATAATGAGAAACCAGATTAATTTTTTAAAAGCATAACTCAACAGAGCTTTCCACAACCAAGCAAACAATGCAATTCATAATCACATAATTTGGTGCAGCGGAGTAGAGTGAAGTAATTGAAATCTGAGTAGAACAGTCACAATCTGCAATAATCACTACCCATGATAAAACAACTGCTTTACATATGACAATAACAACCGCATGTTAAGGCTCCTCGACAAAGCAAACTTCATGGATGAGAATGCTTATTCACACGGAATTGAAGTTCAATATAGATATAAGAGATAGAAAGATGCATCAGAGATGTCTTTAAACAATCCGAAACAGAGCGGAGTTTTCAAACTTCCACAAAACACCCGTGATCCGCTGACATACTCTCATAATCAAGAACCAACAGAGAGACCAAAAGATACACCACATGGGATTCCTGAATAGTCCAAGACAATACTGCCCAAAAGCGCCAAACCGCCATTAAAGAGCTAGAAATCGAATACCAACCCACCAACAAAAACCGCGAAAACAGCAAACAAAGAACTCGATAAGCACACAACAAAAAGAAAAAACAAGAATACCTCAGGAGCAGCAGGCGATCGTTATCCGCTCACAACATTCACGAGTAGTAGTAGTTTTGAGGCCGTTCTGCTTGATAGCTGCTTTCATTTGGCACAAAAGCAGGCCTATATCCTATTAGTCAAGAAAAAAGTGCGATGACGAGACGACCCAGTACAAGAAAGAAACTGCAAAGACCAAATAAGAAAACAAAAAACTGAAACAAACAAACAAACAAAAATTAAAAAATTGCAAAAACAAATGTGTTCTATTCGGCTATTTGGCTATTTGCTGGCTAAAGACTGAAGTGGCAAGAAAAAAAAAAAACCATGGATTTGCCAAATAAGTATTAGAGGAGTAGTACACTACATAGTGGGTCGGGTCTATAGAGTGGTTTAGGTTGTAGAGCAGGAAAGGAGAAACGCGGGTATGTTGGTTGTTGTAACCTGTAAATTGCCAAAAAGATGGTCCCTCCCATATTAGTGTCTTCTTTGATTGGCTGCATCCCAATAAATAATACATTATAGACGTATCCGCCACTTCAACTTCTCTTTTGGCTGCTTCGTTGTTCTCTTTACCCCTATCTTTTTCTAAATCCTTGCACATACGTACATGCCTCCAATTGTTATGCTATTATTGCATTGCATTGGGCAACCTTTTTTGAGCAAATGAGAAGATTTTGCAAATGAATTTTAAGTAAATGGCAATTTCTCTTTTAAGAT
This sequence comes from Turnera subulata, assembly GCA_028386065.3. NCBI lineage: Eukaryota > Viridiplantae > Streptophyta > Magnoliopsida > Malpighiales > Passifloraceae > Turnera > Turnera subulata. The sequence goes on along the minus strand of JAKUCV010005019.1, from coordinate 296,835 downwards.
GGTAAATATTTCATGTGTGTGATATTGTTTATAATTCAAGGATGTTGTGGAGCTCAAACATGTGAATCTATCTAATTATTACTGAAATCCAACCCTGGCCAAACCTTTTTATTAATCATGTCAACCCACTTAATTTATACCGAGCTTATGTTAATCCGAAAAGTTCTATCTTTACCGCCCGATTGCAACCTTTGACCATGATTATTTTCCCGATTTAGTAGATTTGACCTCCAACGGGGCATGCTAAATTAGTTATAAATGAGAAATCAATGTTAGGTGCCTTCAGTAATGTGACAATCAATTAAGTTCACCAACTAGAATTGGAATTAGTCAATTTATTGAATTTTTCAAACAAGAGAAAAGAGTTAGATGCAAAACTAACATAGGTTATAATGGATTACGAAAGTTATAATTTTAAGTGGGAAAAAATGAATTTAATAGCCGTAAGTAAATGCAAAAAATATGTACAAGAATAGTTAAGGTGATAAAAGTTTTTTTTTTTGAACGATAGGTGATAAAAGTTTTAACTAATATCAATGTAGCACTTTTTATGTATGGCACTATGTCCATAAGAAAGTAATAAAAATAAGGTGAATACTTCGGTGATGCACTTAATAGGGTCTATCCATACATACCCCATGAGACGCCCCGACCCGTATTTACCGTACACAGTAAACACAAGCCGGAACTGTGACAACCCAGCCCAACAAGGCCTAGCATACAGTGTAAATAACTATAACTCGGCCCAACGGCCCAAAATAATAAAACAACATAAGTAACATATCCGGCCCAATGGCCCAATAATAGCGAAAACATTGCACAGCGGAAGACTTAAATAACTCACTAACACTGTATGCGACACATGCAAACTATGGATCCGAGCCCTGTCCAAGGGATAACGCTGCAGCCTATCTGGAATGCACCAAACCTGTACATGAAACAACTCATCCTACGGGATGAAAGCCCGCAGGTGAGGGGTGAGTCCGAAGTGCTCACGACAATGGAAAGACGATCAATATGCAACTAAAATTACTCAAGTCAAAGACACAGGCTAAACAGCCCAACCAAAAGACTCAACTAAAAATCAATTATCCAATTTTATCTTTCCGGGCCCCGTCACGGATAAGCTAGTGATCAAACCTGGTTATCAACGCATTCCGGGTGCCAGACCAAATCAGAGAACCCAGGGATCGACATCCCAAAAATACGAACCCAGGGATAGACATCCCAAAAATATATCACGGGATAGACATCCCAGGCATAGACATCCCAAGCATAGACATGCTTATCAAGTAACCCAGGTCATGGCCACCACGAAACAATCTCTAACCATCGAGTCGTACCACTACTACCACGTGACAATTATATTATCGTTATCAAAACCAAATCACAGGGATCGACATCCCTAACCAGGATACCGGGATAGACATCCCTATCCAAAAATCAAGGATCGACATCCTTGTCACAATTTATTAATTAATCCATTATACTAGTTCCAAAAGACACAGAAAATCAACACGGGGATAAACATCCCAAAAATACCCAACAAGACTCCGGGATTAACATCCCGAATCAAAACACAACAAAAGCACATTCGACAATGCACAATCATCAAAACATGATAACCGAGTAATATAGGCACATATTGAAGGAAATCCATCCTCACCTTGGCCGATTACTCAACTCCGGAAATAATGACCGGTCCGACGCCGGCTCCTCGGGAAACTGCCCGATATCCAAAAACCTATACAACAAAATCATACATACACATAAATGCACATATTCGGTATGCAATGATGCCAATACTACGAAATTACCCATCCCGGTTCTTACTCGATATTATTAACTTTTTCCAAAAATATTTACCATACGTATTTCCGAATATAATTTCGGTACCATACTTTAATTAAAACTTTCTTTAAAATAATTTCATGAAATAACTATAATTTCCAAAATAATAATCTACATAATTTTTCCAGAAAATAATAAGCTATTTATAATTTTCAGAAATTATTTATATGGTATTTATCTTTTTCTATATACATATACAATTTAATTTTCCAACACAAAATATAATTAACTTTAATTTCAAAAATACATATTTATATACAGATAGAAAAATCATAATTTTCCAGACGAAAATAATATACATATTAATTTCCAGAAATTAATTTCAAGTTATATATATATTTTTTTCTAATCTAACCATAATAATAATTTACAAACAAAACATAATTATCTTTGTAACAGCCCGAGTAAAATTTGGATTTTTATCGGGACTGTAGAAGTCGTTTTACCGTGATTTACTGTTGAATTAATCTCGGGTAATTAATTCAAGGTAATTCGAGGGTCGTTTTTTCGAAACCGAGAATTTTCCCGCGCTCGGGAGCATCTTCCTAACTAACCGAGCCTCGGTTTCCAGTTCCGAGACTTGGACGACGTTCAGGGGAATTAATCGGATTTTCCGAGCCCAAGTTGTATTTTTGGACTCGGGACGGAATTTGTCGGAAAGACGGGAGTATCCCTGCGTCTACGAGATTCCGACGCGAGAATCCGGACCGGCCATATGAGGCTTGCCCGAGCCACTCTTCTTCCTCCTCTCTCCTTTCTCTTCCTCTTTCCCGGCTATGTTTTTCCTCTCTCCCGGTTTTTCCCAGCCACGTGGGCCCCACTTCCTTCTCTCTTTTCTTTCTTTTCTTTTCCCTTCCTTTCTTTTCTCCTTTCTTTTCTTTTCTTTTCCATTTCTCTTCTTCCCCAGCCGCCTACACCCGTGAACCCTGCCGGCCCCTCCCATCGTTTCTTCTTTTTTTTCACTTTGTCTCTTCCTCCCTCAATCATTCCTTCCATTTTCTCTCCTCTCTCCCTCTTGTTTTCTTTCTGCTGCCCTCATCTTCCTTCCTCTTCCCTCACCGGAGCCCCTCTTCCCCTCTCTCTCTCCCTTCATCTTTCTTTTTCCTTCTTCTTTTCTTTTCTCCTCCACCGACACCACATACCTCCTCTTCCCTTCCCGTTTTCCTCCCCTCTGTTTCCTTCCACAACTTCTGCTCCTCCTTACCACGGCGCCGACCCCCTTCCCCCTTCTCTGTAACAGCCCGGGTAAAAATTTTGGATTTTTACCGGACTGTAAAAGTCTATTTACCGTGATTTACTGTTGAATTAATCTTGGGTAATTAATTCAAGGTAAATCGGGAGTCGTTTTTCGAATCCGAGTGTTTTCCCGCGCTCGTGATTTTCCCGTGGATTTTTTGAACCTAAGTTGGTATTTTTCGGTTTTCGGAATTTCTCGGAAAATCACACCGGAAAATAACTAAGGAGGTATGTGTTATTTTCTGGTCCGGATCGGATTCGCCCGTAATGCAGACGAACTGCATTATTGTTACTCACATGGATAACAGTAAAAATCAGTTTATAAAAGAGGATGGCAGCCGGTGGAGGAGAAGGAAAAAAAGAAGAGAGAAAAGAAAAAAAAGAGAGAAAAGAGAAAAAGGAGAGAAAAAGAAAAAGAGGAAAAAAGGAAAGAAAAAAAA
>JAKUCV010005019.1:181360-285478 GCA_028386065.3 Turnera subulata | reverse complement strand
CCTGCTCTTATTTAATTTTAATTGGGCTACTAAAGGGCCCATTGTATTTAATTTTTGGGTTTAATTTCATTTACATTTTATCTGGGCTCGTACAAGGCCCATTGTATTAAACTTTCGGTTATTTAATTTATATTGGGCTAATTAATAAAAGGCCCATGTCGTTATTTATTTTAATTATGTCCCTCGTTTGATTTTCGAAATTATATTGATATTAGAGTTACCCTCCGATGGGCTAAACGTTCGTGAAGGCCTACCGAGTTTAATTTCCAATTTTCTTAATTACGTTTTAATTGAATTATAAAAGGCCTAGATGTAGATATATATATATTTCTATTATTTTCGTAATCCTAGGCTAAATAATATTAGACCTATACCTTGTCTTAGTTATTGATTTTAATGCAAGTATATACATATATATCGTATAACGTACTGTAGCTATTTTCACCGGCATAGGTAATGCTAGACTATATTTTTATTTAATTAATGATTATAGTTTTATGTATACAAGTACCTACGATTATATAAGACTTACTAAATGTATATATCGTTACAACGGTTATTTCTTCTAGTTAATATATACGTATATATAGGACATAATTTTAATTAATTACAAATAGAACTTTTATGAATACTTATGTTTAAGAAATATTATTTACGTCATATGGATTGTGGGTATTCAACGGGTCGTAACTTGATTTATTTACAAATATATTATCTTAAATATACACTACGTATAAGTGTACGTATATATGCCTTATTGTCATAAGCGACCTAAGGGCCGGGATATCGGCTTGGACGCTCGGTTTTGATTTTGACTTATGTTGGATATATTTGGTATATCAGATGAAAACTAAATTATTAATAACCTCCACATAAATGAATAAAATAATTATGGAAATAATAAAATGAACTGATAAGCCGCCTAATAACTCTCAACCGGTATCATGCATAATCATTTTATTGTGCATAATAAGTGATTATTGTGTTCCTAAATGTACGCATAGGGTATCGGGATTTGACTGGATAGCAGTTTCAGAGACATACCAGGTGAGGATGGATAAACCCTGATATGTGCCCGTAATGCTGTGTGTGTAGTTTTGTGGTTTGTGTGTTTTTGTTGTTTGTTCGATCTGCTGGAATGATTGTTGACTGTTACATGATTGCTATGGTATTGTTGATGCTATTGTAGAAACGTGTTAGTCCTGTGTATGTCGTGTTGGAAATATTGTTGAACGGTTTGATATTCTTGAATTGTTTGATGTGAAAGTTTGGTGATATGAAATTGTTGACTGGATTGTGATATTGGCTCTTGGATGATGTGTTGAGGATGATGTTGGATTATTGATTGTGGATAATTGGGAAAAGGATAACGGAGATTGGAATGAAAATTGGAATTTAATTGAGATGATGTAATTATCACTTGGAAAGTAGTGGTACGACTAGATGGCTAGAGACTAGTTCTGTGGTGCCTTGCCAGAGGGTTTGTTGGTTGGGGTGTTGACCCCGGATTTGTGATATTGGGATGTTGATCCCGGATTTGTGATATTGGGGTGTTGACCCCGGATTTGAGATATTGGGATGTTGATCCCGGATTTGAGATATGGGGATGTTGATCCCGGATTATGGTGGGGCCTGGCATCCAGAATTAGTTAATAACCAGGTACGACCCTAGCTTGTCCAGTGACAGGGCCCGGAAGATAAAATTGGTAATAAAAATTAATAAGTGTTCTATGGGTCTGGGTTCAGTATTGTTTATGATGTGCTTGACATGATTTAATAAGATTCCTCTATCGTGATGTTTGAGTTGGATTCCTTTGTCGTGTGGTATGTGTTAGTTGTTATGGCAGTATCCTTGTTGTGAAGGCCCTCCCCCCGAGGGACCTACCAAATCCAGGTATTGTTACATCACTCCCTCCGCCCAATTAAATCCTTTACCATGCTGCAGCACTAGGGATTCGAACTCGGGACGTGATGCTTTTTATCCCCCTCAAGGAGAATCCACCATAGTCCAGAAAACAACCCGGGTAACTGTTCAAATTCCGAACATCATCATCATCCAAATTCCCATCATCTCAGCAGCCACAAAATACCACACGATTCAAAGACAAGAAGAGGTACAAGAACCTTACCGGAACAGATTCGTCTCGTCTAAACCCACTGTCCGGCCACACCACCGCATCAAGAACAGCAATCCGGCCGCCCTTCACCGGGCCGGCCATCCACGCGAACCCAGAAGCAAGCAGACCCATGGACCCGAACTCCACACCAAACAACACACACACACTCGCCGCCATGAGCAGAAATCATCAAGCCCAAACACAACACGTTCAAGACCCGATTAGAACAATCCGGCCAAAGAAAAAGAAAACGGAGAAGAGAAGAGGGCGATGGGTTACCTGTTGGACCTCGATCTCCCGCGCCCCGATCCAACACTCGAGCCCCTCGCCTCGAGCTCTCCACTGGCGGCGGCGTCGTGTGTTGGCTTCCGGTCCTTTGTAATCCCACGGTGGCGGCGACCCGAGCGAAGAGAAGACGACGGCCTAGGACAAGAGGTCGATGTGTGGAGCAAACGTGAGGAAGAGAGGGAGAGAAAAGAAGAGGGAAGAAGGAGAGAGAAAAAACGAGAGAGGGAAGGGAGGAGAAGGACGAAAGATGGGAGAAGAGAAGGGAGAGGGTAGGCGGCGACTGAGAAAATTTGAAGAAGAAGATGAGAAAAGAAAAAAAGAAAGGGAAGAAGGGTTTTTAGGGCTTCACCCGCCAGCCCGAACGACGCGTCGTTCGGCTGGGCGCGGTCAACCCGCCCTGTTGACTCGCTTCCTTTTGTTTTTTTTTTTTAAACAGTCCCAAAACGACGTAGTTTCATAGTACCCTCCATAAATCTTTGCGTTTCACCCCGTTCTCGGATCCGTTTCTCATGGGACCCGAACTATGGACAATACCAATTTAAAATTTATATTTCCAAGGCATAATAATTTATTTCTTCGACTCAAACCTCGAAAATACCCCAAGGGTAAAATTGGAATAAAAATTTTCGAAAATTTCGAAAAATCAAATTTTGAAAATTCGGGGCGTTACACTTGTGATGTGTTTGTTTGTGCTTGTTGTTGTGATAGTTGTGTTTGTTTCGAAAGTGTTATGGTTGAATATATCACTGTTTATCTTTCGTCGGTGAGCGTTTCGGACTCACCCCTCGCCTGCGGGGTTTCATCCCGTAGGAAGAGTTGTTTGTAGTGCAGGAACGTACCGGGCGAGCTGATGCGTACCCTTGGACAGGCTTGGATCCATAGATTGCATGTGTCGCATACAGTGTTAGTTATTAAAGTCTTCCGCTGTGCATGTTTTTATTATTGTCGGGCCATTGGGCCGTGTTGAGATATTATCGATGTTTTTATTATGGGCTGTTGAGCCCGAGTTATTGTGATATACACTGTATGCTAGGCCTTGTTGGGCTGGGTTGTCACAGTTCCGGCCTGTATTTACTGTGTACGGCAAATACGGGTCGGGGCGTAACAATCTTAATTTGAAGAATCAAAGTATATATATTTATTTCTAAACCCCAACCAGAATGTTGCATATAATTTTCCAAAATAACATTTACCATTTTTTTTCAGAAATTAATTCAGCAGAAATTAGATTTATATATATATATATATGTAAATAAAAAAAAAGAAATAAAACAACCCCAACCCGCAACCAAGGCGCGACCCGGCCGTTGGAAACGGGTCGGAAACCCGGATCTTGCTCACCTCGACGACGGCGGCGGCGCGACATCGCAAGGGAAGGCGTCGCGAGGCCGGCGAGATGGAAAGCGACTCCAGAACGGCGGCAGGGGGCGCGGCGGCCACGGCAGATGGCGGAAGGCGCTGGGAAGGAAGGCCCGCGGGTTGCACGACGGGTCAACGCCCCTACAGCGCGCGTCAGGCGGTGGGAACGGGAGGAGGCGACGGCGGTCGATAGGCGACGGTGAGGAGGTGATGTTGGTGGCGGCGGTGTGGCTCGGGTCGGCGCCGATCGCTACCAGGTGCACAGTAACCGTGGGTGGCCGGGGTGGCTACTGTTCACGGTATTTATTTTTTTTCTTTTCTTATATTTTTCTCTCTTTTTTCTATTTTCTTTATTTTCTTTTCTTTTCTTCTGATTTTCTTTTCTTTTCTTTTCTCTCTTTTTTTCTATTTTTCTGATTGGTCCATTTTTTCCTGATTTTTCTTTCCTTTTTTTCTTTTCCTTTTTCTTTTTTTTCCTTTTTCTCTCTTTTTTTTTCTTTTCTCTCTTTTTTCTTTTTCCTCTCCTTTTCCTTTTCTCTCTTTTTTTTTCCTTCCTTCTTCTTCTGCTCACCCGGCTGCCTCCACCATTATATACTGAAAATTCACTATTTAACATGTGAATTATCAATAATACGATTCGTCTGTATTACGGGCGAATTCGATCCGGACCAGAAAATAACAGATACCTCCTTAGTTATTTTCCGGTGTGATTTTCCGAGAAATTCTGAAACCCGAAAATACCAACTTAGGTTCGAAAAATCCGCGGGAAAATCAAGAGCGCGGGAAAATACTCTGATTCGAAAAACGACTCCCGATTTACCTTGAATTAATTACCCAAGATTAATTCAACAGTAAATCACGGTAAATAGTCTTTTACAGTCCCGGTAAAAATCAAAAATTTTACCCGGGCTGTTACACCCCAAATATTAAATTTTGGCAGGGCCACATAGCATAATTTTTTTCCATTTTGAAAATTCAAAAATTATTGTTAATAATTATATATATTTTTTTAGTCCTTAAACTTTTTAAGATTGCAAAATATACTTTCTACTATGCTAACGTTGCTTAACTCTGTTAAATCAAAAATAATAAAAATAAAATTCATTATTAAAAGTACTGGAAACGTTTAAACCAAATTGAAATCCCTAGCTCGGAAAAAAAAATGAAATCCCTATCACCTATCCCTCAATCTTGTCTCCTCTCCTAATCTTTTTTTAGTTTTTTGACGTCCCCATTGATGGATTTTACAGAGACAAAATAACTATTGCTCAACCAAACTTCTACTTTATGCTCCTTTATTCTTGATGGAATAAAATCTAAATATGTAATGATTCCCACAGTTTTTTTGGCCGAATGATTTCCAGTTTCGCAAAGACTTTATTGCGTTGTTGGGATCATAACTGAATTTCATAACCCAAGCTCGGATAAACAAATGGAGATTCAAACAGAGAATTGAACCAAAAAAAAGAAAACGAAGAAAATTTTATGTCATTGCCCCTGTATTTGTTTAAATTTAGAATATATACAAACAGACCTAGAGGTTTCAGGGACAGGTAGGCTAAACGTTTCTTCCGCGTCGTCCTCTTCAAAACTCACATCTGGGTCCTTTTCCGCTTCCACTTCTTCTCATTTAAGGAATAGGTGTTAGGGATTTTAATTTTTTGAGTTAGGGATTTCAATTTAGTTTGAATGCGGTGAATTTTCTTAATTCCTGTAACAGCCCGGGTAAAAATTTTGGATTTTTACCGGACTGTAAAAGTCTATTTACCGTGATTTACTGTTGAATTAATCTTGGGTAATTAATTCAAGGTAAATCGGGAGTTGTTTTTCGAAACCGAGGGTTTTCCCACGCTCGTGATTTTCCCGTGGATTTTTCGGAACTAAGTTGGTATTTTTCGGGTTTCGGAATTTCTCGGAAAATCACACCGGAAAATAACTAAGGAGGTATCTGTTATTTTCTGGTCCGGATCGGATTCGCCCGTAATGCAGACAAAATTTTATTATTGATTCACATGATCAATAGTAAAATTTTCAGTTTATTTAAGGAGACAGCCGGTGGAAGAGCAGAAGAAGAGAAGGAAAAAAAAAAGAAAGGAGAGAAAAAGAGAGAAAAAGAAAAAGAGAGAAAAGAAAAAGAGAGAAAAAAAAGAGAGGAAAAAGAAAAGAAAAAAATAAGAAAAGAAAAAAAAAGAAAAAAACAGGAAAACAGTGAGAGGAAGAAGGAAAAAAAATAGAAAAAAAAAGAAATGAAAAAAAGAAACAGAAAATAGAAAAGGAAAAGAAAATCAGAGAAATTAGAGAAAAAGAAGAAAAAGAAGAAAAATGGAAGAAAAAAATAGGAACAGTGTTGTCACCTTGCTCCGCCCGGTTACTGTACACGTCGAGCAGTTTCCCGGCGAATCACGCCACACCGCCGCCACCAAGAGGTTCGTCACGCCGGCGCGACCTCACCCATGCCTCCCCCGTCGCCATCCGCCGCTGGACGCGCAGCGCAGAGCCGTTGACCCGTCGGATTCCCCGCGGATCTGCTTTCCTCCGTCGCTGCTCGGTTTCCTGTCGCCGCCGTGTCCTTCCTTCTGCTGTGCCGGAGTCGCCAGCAGCCGCCTACCTTCCTTCCGTGCTTGCTTCTCCTTTCCCGCCTCGATCCCGCCGTCGCGACGCTGCAACCCGAGGTGAGGCCGGGTTTCCAACCCGTTTCCAACGGCCGGGTCGCGCCTTGGTTGCGGGTTGGGGTTGTTTTATTTCTTTTTTATATATATATATATATATATATATATATATATATATATATATATCTAATTTCTGCTGAATTAATTTCTGAAAAAAATGGTAAATGTTATTTTGGAAAATTATATGCAACATTCTGGTTGGGGTTTAGAAATAAATATATATACTTTGATTCTTCAAATTAAGATAATTATGTTTTGTTTGTAAATTATTATTACGGTTAGTTTGGAAAATATATATATCATGAAATTAATTTCTGGAAATTTAGTATGTGTATTATTTTCTATGGAAATTATAGTTATGTAGATATATGTATATGTACTTTGGAATTAAAGGTAATTATAATTTTGGTGTTGGAAAATATTATTATGTATACTTAGAAAAAGATAAATACTATATATATTTTTTCTGAAAATTTTAAATAGGTTATTATTTTTCTGGAAAAATTATGACGATTATTTTTTTTGAAGATTATAGTTATTTTATGAAATTATTTTGAAAGAGTTTTGATTAAAGTATGGTACCGAAATTATATTCGGATACACGTTTGGTTATGGAAATAATAACAGATAAGAACCGGGATGGGTAATATCGTAGTATTGGCATCATAGTATACCGATTATGTGCATTTATGTGAATATATGGTTTTGTTTATAGGTTTGATATCGGGCAGTTTCCCGAGGAGCCGGCGTCGGACCGGTCATTGTTTTCCGGAGTTGAGTAATCGGCCAAGGTGAGGATGGATAACCCTTGATATGTGCCCGTAATGCTGTATGTGTATCTTGTTGCTTGATTGAACCACTGAAATGATTGTTGACTGTTACTTGGTTGTTGTGGAAATGTTGTCGCTGTTCTTGGTTCGTTGTGCTATTGATTTGTGGAATCTGTGCTGAGAATAATATTGATCCGTCAATTGTGTCTAATAAGTGATACGAGATTTTAGATTGGTCGAGTCTGTGAAATAATTTGGAATAATGAAAAAGAGATAATTGATGAAAGAATAAAGGAATTGGACTGTGCTATTAGGTCGTGTGGATATTGTGATGAACTGTTAATTGTGAATAACTGGCGCTATATGTATTGTTGATGGATGTTTGGTAATATGGAATTATGTTGGTTATAGGCTGCTATGGTTACGGTTGTTGCTGTTGCTATGATGTTGAGTTGCTTGATTGAACCGCTGTTTGGCTGTTATTGGTTTATTGGATACTGTGTTGTGATTGACGTCGGACTGCGAGTAAATGATGTTATGAAACTGTTGAAGGATTTGTCTGTTGTGTAACTTGAGCTGATAGGAATTAGATAATTGTTTAGCTGTTATGGATATTGTGATTGTTGGCAGTAGACAGTGTTGTGTTGAATAATTGGAATAAACTATTGACTGTGGATAATTGAGAAATGGAAAGTGGAAATTGGAATTGGAATTGATATGAGATGATGAAATATGTGGGAAGTAGTGGTACGACCCGATGGTTTGAAAATTAATCCTGGGATGCTATGGTCGGTTACTTAGTTTGATTACTTGATTTGGTTGGCATGTTGTTGCCTGTGGTTAGGGTATACCAAATACCCAGTGGTTCGGATATACCGAATATCCGTTTGGCTTGTTGCCTGTGGTTAGGGTATACCAAATACCCAGTGGTTCGGATATACCGAATATCCGGTTGGCATGTTGATGCCTGTGGTTGGGATATACCGAATACCCAGTGGTTCGAATATACCGAATATCCGGTTTTGGGATGTTGATCCCGGTATGGCATTTGGGTTGTTGAACCCGGTGTGATTTGGTAATTTAGGATGTAGTCCCGGTATGGTAAGATTTGGTATGGTTGTTTGACCTGGCATCCGGAATTAATTGATAACCTGGTACGACCCTAGCTTGTCCAGTGACGGGGCCCGGAAGATAAAATTGGTAATAAAAATTAATAAGTATCTTTTGAGTCTTGGCTTGATATGATTTAGTAGATTCCTCTGCCATGTTGTTTGTGTTGGTTACCTCCGTTGTGTTGTTTGAGTTGTAATCCACTGTTATGTTGTTTGTGTTAGATTCATCTGATTTGATGGTTGCATTACTTCAAAAGTATTATGGTTGAATATATCACTGTTTATCTTTCGTCGGTGAGCGATTCGGACTCACCCCTCGCCTGCGGGGTTTCATCCCGTAGGATGAGTTGTTTGTAGTGCAGGAACGTACCGGGCGAGCTGAAGCGAACCCTCGGACAGGACTCGGATCCATTAGTTGCATTGGGCTTTGCATATGTTGTCATGTGAGTTAAGAGTCTTCCGCTGTGCATATTGTTAAATCTTCTGCTGAGTATATGTTGTATTTGGGCCATTGGGCCAGTTGGTTGTTGTTGATGTCCCCGGGGTTCGGGTGACGAGTTCTATGTTGGGCCGAAGAGCCGGTTTACAGTTTTTGATATTGGGCCGTTGGCCAGTTTATTGTTTTATACGCAGTCCGTCGGGCTTTGTTGGGTTGGGTTATCACAGTTCCGGCACGTGTTTACTGTGTACAGTAAATACGGGTCGGGGCGTCTTATTTCCTTTTTATTTTCCAAGGTGGGAAACTCTATACTAGGTGGCCCTATCAAAATTCAACACTTGGGGTATGTGTGTGTATGTAACAACCCAGGTAAATTTTACTTTTTACCGCGACCGTAATTCTTTTGCATAGTGATTTACCGTGAGAAATTAACCCTTGGTAATTATTTCATGGTAAACCGAGCATCGGATTCCAGTTCCTAGTCTCATTCCATACCCCGGATATTTTTACGGAATTTTCGGGATAAGTTGGAATTTTCCGGATTGGTAAAAGCATGAAAAGACGATAATACCCCTAGATTAATTTAAAACACAAAGCAAATTATAAGGGCAAATAAGTCTTTTGTCAGTCCAGAATTTTCTGCTCAATCATGCACACAGTAACCCTCCATAATTCATCAATAATTCACCGACACCTTTATTCTTTTCTTTCTTTTCTTGTCTGCCAAAAATATTTGTTTCCTCCTCTTTCTCTGGTTATAAAAATCGTGCCTGTCCTGCAAACGACAACACACAAAACACCAATTAGAAACAAGCTTCTTGCCTGCTCATCCTCTACGCCCAGCAACTCCCCAGTTTCCATTTTTACTACACACATATATATATATAAAAAAAAAACAAAACAAAACCACCTCCCCTTCTTCTTCCTCACCGCCCCACCACCAGCCGCCACCATCTGAACCACCTCCACCATCTTCTTTCTCTTCACTCTCGCTTCCTTCCGCCGCACCCAGTCGCCGCCGCGCCTCCCTCCTCGCTGTGCCTCTCTTCCCCGACAGCCACGTGACTGAGCCGAGTTCGTTGCCGGTCACCTCGCCCCTGCTTACCTGACGCGCCGCCCCCTTGCCTGTTTGCTCATGCCGCCGCCTCGAAAGCATACAGCAGCGCCGCCGTTCATCTTCTTCGTCGCACCGCCGCTCGCAGCAGTCCTCGCCTGCTGCCGTCGCTTCTTCGCCTTTCTCTTCGCGTCAAAACCACCAAGTCACCGCCGTCCCGACCGCCTTCCTCTGCTCGCCTGCTCGCACCACCGCCATCACCGCACCTGCAGCCGTGTCGCCTTGCTGACAAAAGCCAGCGCCGCCCCAGTCCTCCTCGCATCGCCCTTCTCCTCTTACTCCGGTTGCAGAACCGGTTAAGGGAGTCAAACTCGGTGAGTGGTGGCCGAGTTGACTCGGCTGATGGGTTTTGGATATGGGCTGAGCAGTGGGCTCATGTCTTGGCCTTGAGTTATGGACTGGGCCTTGTCACCTGGGCTTGCACTCAAGCCTTGTGAGCTGAAACTGTTGACCCAAAATATAACCTGGGTCTTACTATAACTATACACATACACAAAATAATTCCAATTTATTTATAATTAGTATTCTGAAAAAATATATATATTTATATATATACATTTATATACATACACGTAATGGGAAGGACAATTATATGTTATGGACTGTGGAATATATTTTCAAATAATATTTTATAAAATATAGTGTACACATATAATGGATCTACAATTTAAAATATTAATTATGGTATAAAGGTACCATATTAGATAAATACATGCATATCATTTTGTTGTGTATTTATGTGATTGTATGTTAATACATCTAGGTGAAGAGAACGTGAACGAGAACTTGGAACCCGAGGGCAAAAATCCCGAGGAATTTATCGAGTAAGGTGAGGACAAGTAATTATTAATATGCTGCCCGTTATACCGATTTGTGGTTTGTTGATATTTTGTCGTGTATGCCTTGTTGAGAATAATTCGTTGTGATTGTGAATGGTTGATGAATTGTGTATTGTGTTGTTGATACAGTTGTTGTTGTTGAGAAATGGGTATGAAATGAGTTCCGTGAGTATCTGTGTTGTGATTAAAACTATCCAGACGAGTTGAGAGGCAGAGTGCCTACTCGGGATAAGATATAAGAAATTAAATGACAGTGAGTAATAATAATGGTATCGCCTAGACGGTTAGATAGTCACAGTTAAGTGTTGGTACGGCCAGATGGTAGTCATCTTGAGATTTGTGTTTTGATTTAATGTATGAAAGGGAGGACTGCGGGACTCCCGGCCGAGGACTGCGGGACTCGGTTATTGTGATACTTCGTGATTTGTGATGTTATGGTTTAACGGGGAGTACCCTGGGGTTAGCTAATCTGACTACCAGGCACGGTCAACATTTAATTTGTGATAGGGGCCCTGTTAATAAAATTTGGACAAGTCTAACAAGTTAGTTGTTAGGAAAGATAACCGGGGAGCGTAGGTTCGGTTAATGTTATGTCTCTATGTTGTATTAATTGTTCTTGGTAACTTGGTTATAATGGATACTTGTATATTAATTATTACTTGTGGATTTTACCCGGTGAGCACTTCGGACTCACCCCTCACTACGTGACTCAGTCACGTAGATTGATTTGCTTTTAGTACAGGAACGTGCCAGGCAAGCTGTGGCGTACCCTCTGCCAGACCCGGATCCATACTCCGCTGCATCTTTCATTTGTGGTGTGCTGTTGTTATTTTCAAGTCTTCCGCTGCTGTTGTGTGACTCTAGCTTTTGTTGTTGGTTGCTGTTGAGACCGCTATTTGCAATAATTGTCCCCGTGTTCGGGTGACGTGTGTGTGGTTTGCTATATTACCTTGTGTTCGGATTTGACTTTGTTGTATATTCTAGATGTTATCTCAGTAATAATAATATGACCACGTGTTTACCGTGATTAATGGTAAATACGGGTCAGGTTGTTTCATTTTGGTAGCGGAGTGGGCAGTAGGTCTTTTGATGATTGTTGTGCTTGTTTGCTGTGCATAGCTCGCTCCACGTGATTAACATATTACATGCATTTTCATATAGGTATCGCGACATGGATCCGGTTGAGGGACACCAGCCTGCTGAACAGATGCACTTGGATGGAGACCAAGTGTCGGTTGACCAACTGCCTCAAGCTGGAGGTGGGCAACCAGCGTATGGCGGAGCACAGGGGATGCCACCTGCTATACCTATGGAGATGATGCAGATGAAGATGCAAATTCTCCACAATCAAACCATCCGGAACGAAGGACCGATCGATGATCTAGTCTACACCAAACTAACAAAACATGGAGCTGAAAACTTCTCGGGAGCAACAGAACCTCGTGTTGCAGATGAGTGGTTGCGCCAGACCACCAGGGTTATGTACAAACTGAGATGCATAGATGATCATTGGGCGAACTACGCTGCATCTCTCTTTAGGGAGACAGCTACCTACTGGTGGGAATCCGTCACACGGGACATGCCAAAGCCTGTAGTGATGCCATAAGCAGAATTCACGGAGATGTTCAAAGATAAGTACATCACTGACCAGTTCCGAGAGCGCATGCAGTGTGAGTTCCTGGAGCTACGACAGAACAACATGACCGTGATGAAATATGAGGAGAAGTTTAACCGTCTGTCCATATACACGGGAAATCTTATAGCTACCGTGGAAGCCAAGTGTCAGCATTTCTGGAGAGGACTACATCCCGACATCAGAGCAATTATGGGGTGTAAGGAGTATTCTGGATACTAGGCTATGGTGAAAGATGCCCAGAAGGCCGAAGGAACTTGGTTAGACCAACAAGCAGTTCGTCGAGAAGTCCGGAAGAGGGCAACCACAACGGTTCCTATGAACAAGAACAAGAGGACCGCCAGTGCACCAGTAGTTGGACTAGGCCAGAACCCGTCAGCGTCATATGGACGTGGGTGGAACAACAACTATAGAGCTTCCACCGGGGGATGGACCGGAATCAGCAGAACCACCTCTGGTGATAATCGTACTAGAGCTCCTTTGTCCATGATTAGATGTTTCGAATGCAACGAGTTGGGGCACTACCGTTATGCATGCCCGAAGCATGGGAGGGCCGGAAATCCAACCCCAATGCAGACCGTTCCAGCCTCGGTAGCAAGTGTACCGAGTGGACTTGGAGGTTTCAGACAAGGCCGTGGACGAGGAACTCTGCCGCACGGACACAATATGCCGCCAATCAGAGTGTAGCAGTCCCCAGAGCCTTTGTGATCACTGCAGAGGATGATCCTGATGCTGCCCAAGTGATTGCAGGTACCTTTACAATTTATGATAATGTTGCACATATTTTAGTAGATCCTGGAGCTACACATTCTTTCATAGCTCAGAACTATACCATGCAACATAACTATGAAAATGAGAAGCTAGAACTCCCGATGAGGGTTAGATTACCAGCAGGTATTATAGTAAGGCTAGACCGTGTGTAAGGACGTACCCTTAGTATACGACAAAGAAACCTTTCCTGCACAACTTATTGTCATGAACATGGGAGGTTTTGATATGATCTTGGGCATGGATTGGTTGTCGAAGTATCGAGCAATGGTGGATTGCCGAGCTAAGCAAGTGACACTGACATCCACCGGAGATCGACCGATTATCTTGACTGGTATAAGGAGAGTTGCGACCACATGCAGTATCTCTGCTACTCAAGATTTTGGAATGAAGCAAAATGGTCCGAATGCCTTGTTGACCCATATTTTGGGCGAAGAAACTCGGGATCCGACTCCCGAAGACTTACTGGTAGTAAAAGAGTTTCCCAATGTGTTTCCAGAAGATCTACCGGGATTGCCTCCTGATAGAGAGGTGGAGTACAGTATCGACTTAGTACCTGGAGTTACCCCCATCTCCATGGCACCTTATCGGATGGCACCAACTGAACTACAGGAGCTGAAGAAACAGTTGGATGATCTTCTTGAGAAGGGTTTCATTAGACCCAGTACCTCACTATGGGGTGCACCAGCGTTGTTCGTAAAGAAAAAAGATGGTAGTATGTGGATGTGTGTGGATTATCGACAACTGAACAAGGTGACAATAAAGAACAAGTATCCCTTGCCAAGGATTGATGACCTCTTCGACTAGCTACAGGGAGCTACGGTGTTTTCCAAGATCGATCTTCGATCAGGTTACCATCAGATTAAGATTGCGGAGAAGGACATACCAAAGACTGCATTCCGCACTCGATACGGCCACTTCGAGTTCACAGTGGTACCTTTTGGGTTAACCAATGCACCAGCGGTGTTTATGTGCTTGATGCACTTGGTCTTGAAAGAGTTCCTTGACAAGTTTGTTGTAGTTTTCATCGATGACATCATTATCTACTCGAAGGACAAGAAGGAACATGAGGAGCACCTAAGGATAGTTCTTCAAAGGCTACGGGGAGAAGAAATTGTATGCCAAGTTCAGCAAGTGTGAATTCTGGCTAGGAGAAGTCTCCTTCCTTAGACATATAGTGGGAGGAGATAGGATTAAGGTAGATCCCGCCAAAGTTAAAGCTATTCTGGAGTGGGAGCCTCCTAAGAATGTGTCCAAAGTTAGAAGTTTTCTTGGCCTTGCAGGATACTATCGGAGGCTCGTTGAAGGTTTTTCCTTGATAGCCAGTCCCATGACGAAGCTGTTAAGGAAAGAACAACCCTTCACTTGGAGTCTAGAATGTCAAAAGAGTTTTGAGGAGTTAAAAAAGAAGCTAACTACAACACCAGTATTAGCAGTACCTAAGCCAGGAGCAGAGTACGTGTTGTTCTGTGATGCTTCTGGTCATGGGTTAGGAGCTGTGCTTATGCAAGAAGGTCGGGTGATTGCATATGCCTCTAGGAAATTGAGGCCTCATGAAAAGAATTACCCGACACATGATCTGGAGATGGCAACTGTGATTCTGGCATTGAAGATTTGGAGACACTACCTGTTTGGAGAGAAGTGCCGGATCTTCACCGACCACAAAAGTCTCAAGTACATCATGACTCAGAAAGAGCTCAACTTACGACAAAAAACGTTGGGTTGAGCTATTGAATGATTATGATTATACCATCGAGTACCACCCTGGAAAGGCTAATGTAGTATCTGATGCCTTGAGTCAGAGACAGCCAGACGAAGCCTCCACTACTTACTCGATGCCTGCACTTATCGAGTTAAAGAAGTTGGGAGCTGACCTAACAATTGATGATACAGGAGCCTTAATAGCTTACATGAATGTCAAGTCCAATCTGAAAGGGTGGATTGTTGAATTACAAGATGGAGATTCAGACCTTGTCAAGCTAAAAGAAGGAGTACGTAGCGGCAAAGAAGATAAGTTCCGTATAGCAGAAGATGGAGCGTTGATGATTGGAAAATGGCTTTGTGTACCCAAAGTCGGAGACTTACGTAACCAGATTCTTGAAGAAGGACATATGACCTCGTATGCTATGCATCCATAAAGTACCAAGATGTATTATAATCTGAGGAGCCATTATTGGTGGCCTCGTATGAAGAAGGATGTAGCAGAATACGTTGCAAGATGCATCACTTGTCAACATGTGAAAGGAGAGTACCAAGCACCAGCTGGGAAGATGAGACCTCTCACAATACCAGAATGGAAGTGGGAGAAGATCACGATAGACTTTGTGATAGGGTTACCAATGACTCAAAGGAAGCATGATGCCATTTGGGTCATTGTCGACCGTTTGACCAAAACCGCTCATTTTCTTCCAATCCGCCAAACCGATACCATGGACACTTTGGCCAGAAAATATGTTGCTGAGATTGTGAGACTGCATGGTATACCCAAGTCTATAGTGTCCGATCGAGATCCGAGGTTTACCTCTCGATTTTGGAAGAGTCTACAAGAAGCGTTTGATACTAAACTGAGCTTTAGTACTGCTTTCCATCCACAGACGGACGGACAGTCCGAAAGGACTATCCAGACTTTGGAAGATATGCTCAGAGCTTGTGCACTCAACTTTAGTGGAAGTTGGGACAAGTATCTACCTTTGGCGGAGTTTGCATACAACAATGGTTATCATTCTAGTATTGGTATGCCGCCCTTTGAAGCCCTCTACGGAAGGAAGTCTAGAAGTCCGGTGGGATGAGGAAGGACTTCGATTGATCGTTGGTCTGGATTTTGTCAAGCAAACAGTTGATAAAATCCAGACAGTTAAACAATGCATGAGAGCCGCACAAGATAGACAAAAGAGTTATGCAGACAAACACCGACGAGAGATGGAGTATCAAGTTGGTAAAAAAGTTTTCCTCCGAGTTGTGCCATGGAAAGGCGTAATCAGGTCCGGGAAGAAAGGAAAGTTAAACCCCAGATACATTGGACCTTATGAGATCGTGAAAAAAGTCGGACCATTGGCGTACAGGTTGGCATTACCTGAAGAGTTATCACGCATTCATAACGTGTTCCACGTCTTGATGCTAAGGAGCTACAGATCAGATCCAAGTCATATAGTGACACCGGCAGAAGTTGAGGTAGTAGAGGATCTGACGTATACAGATGTGCCGGAAAAGATCCTTGCACGGGAAGTACGACAGTTAAGGAAACGCACCATTCCCATGGTGAAAGTCAAGTGGAGTAAGCATTCAGCTAATGAATCCACATGGGAAGTTGAAGAGCACATGCGAACGCTGTACCTGCATCTCTTTGAGGAACAGGGATCGAATTTCGGGGACAAAATTCCTTAAGGGGGGAAGGCTGTAACAACCCAGGTAAATTTTACATTTTACCGCGACTGTAATTCTTTTGCATAGTGATTTACTGTGAGAAATTAACCCTTGGTAATTATTTCATGATAAACCAAGCATCAAATTCCAGTTTCGAGTCTCATTCCATACCCTGGATATTTTTACGGAATTTTCGGGACAAGTTGGAATTTTCCGGATTGGTAAAAGCGTGAAAAGATGATAATACCCCTAGATTAATTTAAAACCCAAAGGAAATTAGAAAGGCAAATAAGTCTTTTGTCAGTCCAGATTTTTTTGCTCAATCATGCACACAGTAACCCTCCATAATTCATAAATAATTCACCGACACCTTTATTCTTTTCTTTCTTTTCTTATCTGCCAAAAATATTTGTTTCCTCCTCTTTCTCTGGTTATAAAAATCGTGTCTGTCCTGCAAACTGCAACACACAAAACACCAGTTAGAAACAAGCTTCTTGCCTACTCATCCTCTACGCCCAGCAACTCCCTAGTTTCCATTTTTACTACACACACACACACACACACACACACACACACACACACATATATATATATATATATATATACACACACACACATATATATATATATATATAAAAAAAACAAAACAAAACCACCTCCCCTTCTTCTTCCTCACCGCCCCACCACCGGCCGCCACCATCTGAACCATCTCCACCATCTTCTTTCTCTTCACTCACGCTTCCTTCCGCCGCACCCAGTCGCGGCCGCGCCTCCCTCCTCGTTGTGCCTCTCTTCCCCGATAGCCACGTGACCGAGCCGAGTTCGTTGCCTGACGCGCCTCCCCCTTGCCTGTTTGCTCACGCCGCTGCCTCGGAAGCATACAGCAGCACCGCCATTCGTCTTCTTCGTCGCACCGCCGCTCGCAGCCGTCCTCGCCTACTGCCGTCGCTTCTTCGCCTTTCTCTTCGTGTTAACCGCCACAACCACCAAATCACCGCCGTCCCGACCGCCTTCCTCTGCTTGCCTGCTCACACCACCGCCATCACCGCACCTGCAGCCGTGTCGCCTCGCCGACGAAAGCCAGCACTGCCCCTGTCCTCCTCGCGTCGCCCTTCTCCTCTTGCTCCGGTTGCAAAATCGGTTGGGGGAGTCAAACTCGGTGAGTGGTGGCCGAGTTGACTCGGCTGATGGGTTTTTGGATATGGGCTGAGCAGTGGGCTCATGTCTTGGCCTTAAGTTATGGACTGGGTCTTGTGACCTGGGCTTGCACTCAAGCCTTGTGAGCTGAAACTGTTGACCCAAAATATAACCTGGGTCTTACTATAACTATACACATACACAAAATAATTCCAATTTATTTATAATTAGTATTCTGGAAATATATATATATACATTTATATACATACACGTGATGGGAAGGACAATTATATGTTATGGACTGTGGAATATATTTTCAAATAATATTTTATAAAATATAGTGTACACATATAATGGATCTACATTCTAAAATATTAATTATGGTATAAAGGTACCATATTAGATAAATACATGCAATCATTTTGTTGTGTATTTATGTGATTGTATGTTAATACATCTAGGTGAAGAGAACGTGAACGAGAACTTGGAACCCGAGGGCGAAATTCCCGAGGAATTTATCGACTAAGGTGAGGACAAGTAATTATTAATATGCTGCCCGTTATACCGATTTGTGGTTTGTTGATATTTTGTCGTGTATGCCTTGTTGAGAATAATTCGTTGTGAATGTGAATGGTTGATGGATTGTGTATTGTGTTGTTGATACAGTTGTTGTTGTTGTTGAGAAATGGGTATGAAATGAGTTCCGAGAGTATCTGTGTTGTGATTAAAACTATCCAGACGAGTTGAGAGGCAGAGTGCCTACTCGGGATAGGACATGAGGAATTAAATGACAGTGAGTAATAATAATGGTATCGCCTAGACAGTTAGATAGTCACAGTTAAGTGTTGGTACGGTCAGATGGTAGTCATCTTGAGATTTTTGTTCTGATTTAATTTATGAAAGGGAGGACCGCGGGACTCGATTATTGTGATACTTCGTGATTTGTGATGTTATGGTTTAACGGGGAGTACCCTGGGTTAGCTAACCTGGCTACCAGGCACGGCCAACATTTAATTTGTGATAGGGCCCTATTAATAAAATTTGGACAAGTCTAACAAGTCAGTTGTTAGGAAAGATAACCAGGGAGCGTAGGTTCGGTTAATGTTATGTCTCTATGTTGTATTAATTGTTCTTGGTAACTTGGTTATAATGGATGCTTTTATATTAATTATTACTTGTGGATTTTACCCGGAGAGCACTTTGGACTCACCCCTCACTACGTGACTCGGTCACGTAGATTGATTTGCTTTTAGTACAGGAACGTGCCAGGCAAGCTGCGGCGTACCCTCTGCCAGACCCGGATCCATACTCCGCTGCATCTTTCATTTGTGGTGTGCTGTTGTTATTTTTAAGTCTTCCACTACTGTTGTGTGACTCTTGCTTCTGTTGTTGGTTGCTGTTGAGACTGCTATTTGTAATAATTGTCCCCGTGTTCGGGTGACGTGTGTGTGGTTTGCTATATTATCTTGTGTTCGGATTTGACTTTATTGTATATTCTGGATGTTATCTCAGTAATAATAATATGACCACGTGTTTACCGTGATTAATGGTAAATACGGGTCAGGTTACTTCATTTTGGTACCGAAGCGGGCAGTAGGTCTTTTGATGATTATTGTGCTTGTTTGCTGTGCATAGCTCGCTCCACATGATTAACATATTACATGCATTTTTATATAGGTATCACGATATGGATCCGGTTGAGGGATACCAGCCTGCTGAACAGATGCACTTGGATGGAGACCAAGTGTTAGTTGACTAACCGCCTCAAGCTGGAGGTGGGCAACCAGCGTATGGCAGAGCATAGGGGATAAGTGGTTGCGCCAGACCACTAGGGTTATGTACAAACTGAGATGCACAGATGATCATTGGGTGAACTACGCCGCTTCTCTCTTTAGGGAGATGGATACCGACTGGTGGGAATCCGTCATACGAGACATGCCAAAGCCTGTAGTGATGCCATGGGCGGAATTCACGGAGATGTTCATAGATAAGTACATCACTGACCAGTTCCGAGAGCGCATGCAGTGTGAGTTCCTGGAGCTGCAACAGAACAACATGACCGTGACGGAATATGAGGAGAAGTTTAATCGTCTGTCTATGTACGTGGGAAATCTTGTAGCTACCGTGGAAGCCAAGTGTCAGCATTTCTGGAGAGGACTACATCCCCATATCAGAGTAATTATGGGGTGTAAGGAGTATTTTGAATACCAGGCTATGGTGAAAGATGCCTAGAAGGCCAGGAACCTGGTTAGACCAACAGGCAGTTCGTCGAGAAGCCCGGAAGAGGGCAACCACAACGGTTCCTATGAACCAGAACAAGAGGACCGCCAGTGCACCAGTAGTCGGACGAGGCTAGAACCCGTCAGCGTCATATGGACGTGGGTGGAACAACAACCGCAGAGCTTCCACCGGAGGATGGACCGGAACCAGCGGTACCACCTCTGGTGATAATCGTACTAGAGCTCCTTTGTCCACGATTAGATGTTTCGAATGCAACGAGTTAGGGAACTACCGTTTTGCATGCCCGAAGCTTGGGAGGGCTGGGAATCCAACCCCAACACAAACTGTTCCAGCCTTGGTAGCAAGTGTACCGAGTGGACCTGGAGGTTCCGGACAAGGCCGTGGACGAGAAAACTCTACCGCACGGACACAATCTGCCGCCAATCAGAGTGTAGCAGTCCCCAGAGCCTTTGTTATCACTACAGAGGATGATCCTGATGCTGTCCAAGTGATTGCAGGTACCTTTACAGTTTATGATAATGTTGCACATACTTTAGTAGATCCTGGAGCTACACATTCTTTCATAGCTCAGAACTATGCCATGCAACATAACTGTGAAAATGAGAAGCTAGAACTCCCGATGAGGGTTAGATTACTAGCAGGTATTATAGTAAGGCTAGACCGTGTGTGTAAGGACGTACCCTTAGTATACGGCAAAGAAACCTTTCCTGCACAACTTATTATCATGAACATGGGAGGTTTTGATATAATCTTGGGCATGGATTGGTTGTCGAAGTATCAAGCAATGGTGGATTGCCGAGGAATCATTTTTATTTTTCACTTAGGAATGTCACATGCATAGGGGTGTGTAATGTTTGCTCTGGGGTGTGTATAAGTCGGGTTAAGTTTCTTCTTTAGTAAAAAAAATTGAGCTTGGAGGTTCCTTCCATCATAAATTAGTTAACTTGTTAACTTGCTCTTCAAGAACATTCCTGCTTATTTTCTCTTCTTAAAAGAACATTCCTGCTTATTTTCTCTCAGTAAAAAATTGAGCTTGGGTCTCTTACTCCCCCAGTCTTTAGGTATAGGATTCAAACACCCACACACTTTAGCCATTGTTTCCTTCTCTACTCGTTTTTTTTTTTGGTTTGGGTGATGTCTAAAAAACAAGAAAGCTCTTTGTTAAAGCAGCTTAGATCACCTAGTTTTTTTTGTGTTTAATCATGTGGCTTTTTTCTTCATGAAAACAATCATGTTCTAATTTTTTGTTTGGGTTAATCTCTTCAGTCCGCCAGCGCCAGCGCACTCCTCCTCACCAGATTCAATATCCCCTTTCCTCACTCATCTTGGCTGGTACAATGTTTCCTTTTTTTTCTTTTTTTTTATATACTAATCGCCGAAAACCCTGCTATATACAGATAGTTCAACTACCATTTCATATTTAATAAACAAAGATATTTCTTTTCGTTGAATTTTGAAAAGGCTTAATACAATCTCTGATTTTTTTGTCTATAGCATATAAAGAGAAAAGTTATGGGCCTTCTGCCATAGAGGAGTAATTATAGATGTGACATCTTACAAAGTATAACGCGATATTGGGAAAAAAATAATTTTTTTTTTTGTCGAAGGGAAAAAAATAATTAGTAAGGCCGTTATTGGCATCTTTACAGCTTGTATTAATATACCCATGTGAGGGATTATAAGGAAACGGAAATAGAATAATTTCACATGACACTCTCAAATAGTTGCAATTGCAAATATACCAAAGACATGTGGAGGTTGATTAATGTGTTTTTCCTTTTCCTAGTTATACATTTTTTTAATTTTTTTTTGGAAATAAGGTAAGTTTTCAACATTTTGTTTTTCTCTGACCAAGTCAAGAGTAGACTTGACTGATCAGAAATGTATTATAAATTAATTTCCCCTACCAGAGTCCAAGAGATATCATGGAATGTCTTATCTTAAGAATTCGAGGTCATTGTCGTTAATGATGTTTTTGTCACTGTCAATAACGATAATGGATGTGGTAACCAACCCGTCCATATAACTGAGGTCTCTTTGGGCCTAAGCTTTGTAGAGATTATTCTTTTCATGGGCTTTGTTATTGGTTGTTTTGTGATGCGAGTCCTGTTCGTAACAAAAGCCAGCAAAATAATGTTCAAGCCCAAATCAAACAAGAGTTGGCCCAATCAATTACCATGATACTCGCATATTTCCAGTTTCATAAGGGGAAGGTGAATTGATGGTCATAACTCCCCATGCATCAATTCAGGCAATGAGAGTGGGGTTCCAATTTTTTGGTTTGAAGTTATAAAAATGAGATACAATTACCAAATGAAGCAAACTAATTATCAGTTACACACCTTCCATGTTTTGCATCATTACACCACCTTATCAGCTCCTCTCCATAATTGCTATAGCAACCTTCCAGTTGACCCTCTCATTATTTATTCTCAGATCAGGCATTATAACGAATCATCATTTCTCTTTTTTTTTTTCACTGTATGTTCTATTCTCCTAGTTAGTGAAAATGATTGATGCAATTATACACCCAATGGCACTGGTTTTCTTGTTTGTTTTCACTCATTTCATATCTTTGGCCAGCAGTGCAGACCCCCTTGCACCTGCACTGTATGTTTTTGGAGATTCACTGTTTGATAGTGGCAACAATAATTATTTGCCAACAGCAGCTAGGGCAAATTTTCGACCTTATGGTTTTGATTTTGTTGATGGAGAGACTGGGAGATTTACCAATGGTAGAACTGTCCCGGATTTTTTTGGTATGATAGATTTTTGTCACTTCTGCTTAATTATATATATGGGTTTTTAGAGTTGCACGAATGCATATTTCAAGTGACAAATATATATGTGTGTGTGTGTGTGTGTTTCTAAAATGTTTTTGTATTTTTTTTTGTTTTAGCTGAATTTCTAGGCCTGCCATATGCACCCCCTTATATGAGACTACGCCTTTCCACTCCACTTACTGGTCTCAACTATGCTTCAGCATCCTGTGGAATCCTCCCAGAAACTGGAAGAAGATTGGTAAACAAATTCTATATTCTTTTATATGCAATTTTTAAACTGTTTTATATATGCGCATAACCTGCAAATTAAAAGAATAAAACTGATGTAAATTTAGGCATTTTGAATATCAAACTGCGAAGCAACTAGATACTTATTCAAACGCATGCACTGATCTGAGTAGTTTCTTCCACATCCCGTGTTTACCATATGTGTATAACCAACTGGTTTCAATTTCACTAAAAACCAATCCGATATGTCGAGGTTTTACTTAATTTTAATTTGGTTCCTTTACGTTACACAATCAAAAGCATAATTGACAATTTCATAAAAACAGATGCCCAAATTAAAATACGGGTTAAACAAAAAAATGAACACCCTTTGTCAAACTATATAACTAGCTAGTTAGTACCATGAAGAAAAATTCTACAGAATATAATATCGGAAATTCACTAAGATTTGGTAATAAAATTCTCCTATTAATTAAAATTTCTAGTTATTCTCTTTCTGTTATACACTAATTATAGACAAAATAATTGTAAGTCTTAAATTAATTATTCGATAAAACTTAATTAATCATCGTTTCAATTCTGAAAATTAGGCCTGTTATCTTTAGTTCTTTATCATTACATAGAAAAAGTTATATATAATTCAAAACCACAAGGAATAGGCAGTCATGACAATCTCTTATATATATCACTCCCTCATATATAGTTTTTGGTGGATTAATTGTTTCAGGGAAAATGTCTGAACCTGGATGAACAGATTGATTTGTTTGAACACACTGTGAACAAGCAGTTGCCAAAACACTTCAAGAGCACAGAGGAACTCTTGCAGTACTTGTCGAAGTCACTCTTTTTTGTATCTGTTGGGAACAACGACTACATGAGCAACTACTTTGACCACAAACACTTTGACACAAGCACTCGTTTCACCCCTGAAGCATTTGCTCAATTTCTTGTAGACAGACTGGCAGAGAAATTTCAGGTAACATAATACTATATATATATATATGGACCTAGCTTGAATATTTTATGGTTGTATATAATTCGATCGATATACAAGTTCTCTTGACACATACTTTGCAGAGGCTATACAACATAGGAGCCAGGAAGGTTGTGATGTATGAGATAGGACCAATTGGATGCGTCCCCTCCTTTGCAAAGAGGCATGAACATAATGGAACTTGTCATGAAGAAGCAAACCAGATGGCTAAAGACTTCAATGACAAGCTTCATGTGATGCTTCAGAATTTGACAACTAGTCTCCAAGGTTCCATCTTTGTGCATAATCATGCTCATTGGATTGGTTATGATGCAGTTATTAATCCACCCAAATATGGTAAAAGATCCTAGCTAGCTATTTCCTAAATCTTTTCCCCTTCTTTCAGAAATTTGCTCATAATT
This sequence comes from Turnera subulata, assembly GCA_028386065.3. Classification (NCBI taxonomy): domain Eukaryota; kingdom Viridiplantae; phylum Streptophyta; class Magnoliopsida; order Malpighiales; family Passifloraceae; genus Turnera; species Turnera subulata. Next base: position 261,223 of record JAKUCV010005019.1, on the reverse strand, counting down.
ACTTTTCAATGTGAATTCAGGGTTGGTGGACACAGGCAATGCATGCTGCGAAACATGGAGCAACGGGACATCTGGGTGCATTCCATTTCGAAAACCATGCCCCAATCCAAATGCCAACTATTTCTTTGATGCTTTCCACCTTTCTGAAACTGTATGCAACGTCCTTGCATCCCGGTGCATGAACGACACCACTGCTTGTACTCCGGTTTTAAATGATGTTATAAAGATGTAACTATGATCGATCGGTAGTACATGAACATCCTTAATTTAACTTCAAGGTTTTGTGTGAGGTTGCAGGTCTTCTCATGTGTAAGACTCAAGTTTCTTGTGGTAGTAAAGTAACTTGCGCCTTGCACTTCTTTGAGGCAGATACTGAAATTGGACGGACAATCAAACTACAATAGAGTTTGGGGTAATGGCATGTGCTAATTTGATCAAAACAACTATAATAGCCAATTATGTGAACTTTTAAGAGTTGCTAAAATGAGAAAAAAAAGCATATTTTATTTGTGTATCCATGGTCACTTACTACATAACAAAACATATTCTAAAACACAGACGAGAAATTAAGGCTTATGAAATACACTTAATGTACACAACTTATACGTTTCTACACATCTAATCAAGTGTCAAGTGAAAACAACAAACAAAGCTTTTCTTGTTACTGTGCCTACGACCCATCATATCCAAATAAGAAAGAAGTGGTGTCCTGTAAGTGTTGAGGGACGTCTTCACTTCCTATTGGAGACAAAACTGTGAGCCAAAAACCTATCTCTAGCTAGGGCTTAGTGAATAGGGACACGATTGTTGATTGGAGGCTTGCGGCGAGGCTTTGCTTTGCCGCTGTAATCCTTGTGCATCAGGTTAACTATCTCTTTTGTTGCCTCAAGGAGCCTTTGCATGTCTTCATGTTGGGCAGGAGTATCTTTAGGGTTCTGTTGGTTCGGCTTCTCATCAGGCTTTGAAGGGTGTTCCAAGCTGGCTGTTTCTGGCAATGTTGTTTTGGAATCTTGGGTGAGCTTGGGTTTGGCGTTTGAGGGATGGACCAGTGGCTCACTCCTTGGAGTTCCCAAACTTGCAGGCTTTGTCTCTCTCCCCAAATTTTTCATATCCATCTGGTCATATAAAGGAAAAAAAAAACAGGTGATGTCTTTGTCAAATAGGCAAATAAAAAAATACTAAGGACAGCTCTGCCTTTGATTTTGTGTCGTCTGTGTGCGTGTGAAAAGGGAGATAACCTGTTTATTCAACTGTTCTTGTGATCCTCCCTGAGATTTCTCTAGACCATTGTTCCCCTGCCCTGCGTTCATCAGATAACAAAACACCAATATTGAAGATCTTCTATTGCTGTTCATATTCAAGATTTGTTGCCAAAAAAAAAAAAACAACAATATGTAATGTCTCACGTGGATAAAGAGTTAGCTTTGCCATGTAAACTTAAGTTTGACTAATGTTAGATTCCTTGGAAGTTCAAAGTTTTACAGTATTTACAGCATATACATTCACTACATGATTTCACTGGGATATCTAGCATTTCTGACAGATTAAATGGATCTTAAATGGGTTTCAACATTCTTCAAACTAACAATGATAATAAAGTTAGCCACTCACTTAGTTATGCTTAGGAGGGTGGTGTTTAGGTCCATGATAATCATCACTAAAAGATACAAATCCAGCACCTTTGGTCGACTTCTTAGGAAAGTTACTTTTGTCTCCAGTTTTACTTCCTACATTAAACTCCCCCTTTACTTCAAAGTCATCACATTTGACATCACAATTTGCACCTGAAATATCCTTTGGAGAACCTCCATGCAAGCCTTGCTTTTGTCCAGTTTCTTTCCTCAAGACACCATGAGCTACCATTTTCCTTCCTCCAAGCCTCATCTTCCTTGTTCTTGGAGAGGTAAAACCTTCAAGAAATTCCTGCAAATAATTTATCCTGAAACTAATTAGTACCTACAGAAAGTAACAACCGATATGCCATACATAAACATTATCTAATTAGCGTATACAAAAGAGTACTGCGTGGTAAACCTATATACCTTTTGAGTAGAGACAGCATCCTCTGCAGTCACCAGCTGCTCACCGTTATTGCTTCCCCATTCTACAAACATGAGGCAGAGATCAACTTAATATACACTAGTAGATAATTCTCCCATGAAAATCAAAAGAAAGAAATAGTGGTACCTTGAACATGGTATGCACAAGAGCTTCTTATGCCATAAACAGCAAAAGAAAGCCACAGTAAAAATCTTATGAAGCTTATAGCTGCCATCGTTAATGTTCCTTGCCTGTTCGCTTTTTCCTTATCTCTGGTTTTTTTTTTTTTTTTCTGAGCAATGTGAAGAGAGGAAATAGGAAAGTTTGATGCGGATTTTATAGAGTTCAAACCCAAGTCAAAGCTAGCTAGCTAGGGTTTCAACAGCTGTGCTCCGCACAGAATATAATAATAGTATCTGATTGCCTACAGAACTTGGAAAACTCAACAGAATTAATTAGTAATTAATCTGAATATAATAAGACAATTTAAAAGAAAACCAAGAAACAATGGTCTTCTCAAAACTCTGAGCCAAAAAGTAAGCAGCCACGAGCCATGCCGCGAGAATCTGATAAAAATATGGCCATTTTTTCCCCTATCTGCACCCCTGCATGCAATGAGGAGGAAGATGCATATTTTCTCAAAGCTTGACTACATAACTATGGCTAGATAACGAGCTACAAATCCTTTTTCTAGCCATCATCTTTGTTTCAGTAAAAAAGTTTTGGTTATTTGTGCAGTAGTTTATAGTTTGGTTCTAGTTAACATCAACTCTAAATTTGTATGGATATGCTCATTCTTTCTCAAACAAAATGCTTCATGAAATCTGCCTTTACGTACGCACAATACATGTTTATAGTTAGTGTCTAATTTTTTATGAAAAGCATGTCATGCCCGATGGGTTCCTTTTAATGATGAAACCACATATATTGTAGTTTTGTATAAGCAGGAAAGAAACTGGCCATTTCTGGCAAAGATCTGAGTCAGATACACTGAATAAATAAGTTATACAATCGTAGATACATATGGAAGGCAAAAAGAATGTAATTAACCAAATGGAATCTCTCGCAGTCTCCCTCCCCTTGGATACCGTTAGAGTTTAGAAACATTTTTGCTTAAAATAAGACCACTACTTTGTCTTTTTATCCTTTCAGTTGTAAAGTTAAAAATATATGCTCACAGGTTACAGTTCGATAGTATATTTGTTATACTACTAGTAATTAGGAAGGAATTAAGCTTTCTTAATCACTAACCAGCTAGCTAGCTAGGGCTATTTGGGGGCTGCAAGTTCACAAAAAAGAGTGAGTTGGCGGTGGTCATAGCTAGTAGATAGATGATGAGTTCATATTAATCCAGGCATAGTTCCCAAAGAAGCACACGAGCATCAAATTAAGAGCTTCATGAAAGGAACGTGGTCAGGTGATTGTATATTGCATTGATTTGCTAAACCATAGTAATGAACACCATAAACAAGTTTCAGCTAATAAGGTGCAAAGTTTAGAACACGAGGGGGTGTCCTCCACCTTCATACTTGTGGTTGCCCCTTGAAAATTGTGTGATCTGCCTCCAGCCCTCCAAGTCGGTTCCATTTGACCAGGCAAAAGACATATTAGCTGAAATATCAAACGACAATTCTCTTGAACCGTGAATTTATTGGAAATCTCCACTTCACTTACCTTCTTTCTAAGCACCGAATCATATTGTTTATTCATTCTTGCTCTAAGATTATCATCATATCCTTCACTTATATTATATATATATATATACATATACATACATATATATATATATATATATATATATTGTAGGGACTTGTGGAAATTCTTGTTTTTCTTTTGGAATGGAAGGAAGATTGAAAATCCATGGAGCCTAGAAGAATCAAAACTAATTCTGGGTCAATATATTCCAGTCTCTATTTCTAATCTTTTGATGGAATGAATCCATTGCAGTTGAATTTTATCAATATGAAGGTTAGCTTTTAGGAGAACTTCTTCTCTCTATAATTGCTCCGAAACATGGAATTCCATATATAAAACTTTCTTTATAGATTTATGCATGTAACTCTATCGAAGCCGCAGCTCGAAACCAGTGACTAACTGTGAAAAAAATATTGGTTGTGTTTGGTGGCACCGCATTTCCTTGTTATTTCTAATTTCCCTTTGCTTGGAAGAAAGGCAAGTGCATGAATATTAATAACAGCAAGAGGTGAGTTGCCGACACGTGTACACAAAGTTTGGCTCCGTTTATCCATGCCATGTCTCAAAATAGTTAAACACTTTTGCGGTCCATGATACTTGTGGCGATATCTTTCTGCTACTACTAACAACAAGAATTGTGTCCGTGCTTTTTGATAAATAAAGGAAAAAGCCAAAGATGTACTACAAATCACTGGGAGGATCTGGATATGTACACCTGTTGTGTACGGAAATGAAGCTTTTGAGATTTGGAGATTCTAAAAAGTTTACGCTGGGAAGCTTTTGGGCATATGCATCCCCACAAAGGGGCCGTGCTGTGGGCTGTTTTAGACTCTCAGTTTGTTGCTTTTTGATGATAAGTTCTCCAACAAAGTAATAATATGAGAGAATTTTGTATGTTTTTGGAGGACATGTTCACATGTTAGGGACCAACGTGGGTTCGTTCGAGCCATATAATTCCATTTAAGTAGGTTTTAAATTTGAGTTTTTGTGTATCTTGAAAATTTTTGTTGGGAGACTCAGTTCAAAGCCAGGTATATAACCGGGACTAAATCTGAATTACTAGTAAAGATAAAGTGGAAGGAAAAAAAACGCATAACTTTGTTGATCATGAAGGGTCAAGGCAGTCATACTTGATATGCGGTAAATGTACAGACAGAGATGTTTTTGAGAAACCGAGACAAAAAGATTCCTCCTTTCCAACTTGTTTATTAAGCACGCTTCTGTGTACTTGTGCGACACCTGCCCTCAGCGGTGAAGATATATGGATATGGATATCTCCTTAATAACTTGGACGCGAAGAACTTCTCAATAACAAAAATCAATTTTTGACCCAAAAAAGAGTCCCCAGTGGCTCTCACAAGTTGTAACTTGCAAGTGCTTTTTTTTTTTTTTGATAAGAACTTGCGAGTACTCTTATACGTTCTTTTTCAGCGTAGGCTGTATATGCTAAGCTAAAGTTCTCTGGTTCAATTCCCAGTCTCAGTTGATGGACCAATCCTGCTGGAATTGAATGAGTCAGAACTAATAGACTTCTTTTGGTCTAGCCAGGCATCCACACTGCCTGAAGCATAATCCCTCCGCCCCCGAGATGCTCCACTCAAAGGTTAAGAGCTGGCCAAGAGTTCCTTTCCATTCCCAAAGGCCAGAATTGAACCCCTGACCAATTGGACATGTTTGGGTAAAAAAAAAGAGCTTGGGTTGGGTTATGCATAACATAGCGAACTAGAAAAGGCTTGGTAACCCAGGCCCATACATTATCATTCTCTCTTTATGTCGTCCAGGCATAGTAGATTAAAGCTCCAAAATGGCTCCCAGTCAAATCATGTTCTTAACTTATCATCTGGAAAAGACCACCGAACCAAATCTCTTAGTGCCCGTTTGGTTTCTGGGTTTGGGGGCGCAGGGTAGGTATTGAACCCGATCACACCGTTTGGTTGAAGAAAAGAATAGGGCGGGATCGGGATCGGGGTGGGATTGAATCCCAAGAACCCGGGATAGAAGGCTTCAATCCCGCTTTTCAATCTCACCCGCGAGGCGCGGGATTGAAAAGCCGGGATAGGGATTGACTTTTTCGGACGGGCGTGTCCCTGCCCAATTTCCTGTAATACGAAAATACCCCGGCCTTATAAAATGCTCTTTTTCCGGTCGTTGCAATTCAGCCGAGCTCTAACCTTCTCTCTCCTCTCATCCCAGTTATTTTTTTGCTCCCTCTCTTCTCCTCCTCCTTCTTCTTCTTCTCCCCTAAATCGACGTTGTGATGTGGTTTGCATCCAAAAATCGTCTTGGCCAACGTCTATTCCCCTTCTGCATCATTTCCCAGTCTCTTTCCTATCATCTTCTGCCACAAAATCAAAATCCCCAATTCGTAACCCATAAACCCTAATTCCTAATTTCGAAATTACTTTTTCAATTCGGTTTAAATACATGTTTCCAACGTATTATCCTTTTTTTTTTGAGTATACACCTAATTGAGCTTCGATTTGGTGCTTGTAGGCTCATTCAAGCTGAGCTCGTCAGGGGTGCGGCCTTCTCTGTCAAGGATAAGTCGATGTCGTTGTGGATGGTTTTGTGTGTAATTGAAATGACCAGACTCCAGGATTGCGTTTGAGTTGTTGTTTATTCTTCTTAGTTTGTCTTTGGTTTTGCTGTTGTTCGGATTGCAACTTATTCTGTCCATTCAACTGATGACTACTTTCAATACAAACTCACAGGCCACTTGTTTGATGAAATTCCTCAAAAGAAAATTTGCATTCCTTCTTTGGGCATGTACCTGTTAGGAATTAGACCTACACTATATAGATGATATAGGAGATGAATATGATTAGTCCGGCTTGATTCCATGCTCTCCTTTGCAATCTCTCTTGCTTTCTCTCCATTCTCTTCATTTCTTAATCCATTGCAATCATAATATGGGTCCTAGTTGGATTCGGAAGAACTGCATAATTACATGTTTGCATGCAGCTGGTTGAAGGCAATGAATTTTTGCCTCTGATTATGGTATATTCTTGTGATAACTTTCTATTATCTTAATGCTATGCTTTAGTATCAATCTAAGGTGCGCTGGTGGTTGATCTTCCTCGGTGAAGCCCTGCATCTTGGAAGGTATTACATATGTCGCAGATGGAGATACAAAGACGAGCATTACCTCTTCCAGGGAGTGAATCTCACAGAAACAGAATGTCGCAGATGGAGATACAAAGACCGAGTTTATCAGCTCTCCAAGAAGAAGAAATCAGATGATGGATCATCCGAGGAGTATCGTTTCCCAGAAGCATACGACGATGAAGGTGCCGTCCACCAGAAGGAAAGATTCGGTGTGGCCCTAAAACGATACAGGGGTGCTAGTGATTTAGAGCAAACTTGGGAAGAAAGCCAGATTGAAAGGGCAAGATTCAACTATGGATCAAAGAATAAAAAGCAAGCATCCGATAAGGATTATCCGCTTGTGTTTGAGAATCAAGCAACTATATTTTTTCTGCACTTTTTTCTCATTAATGGCTACCGATAGGGAGGTTATATTGCTGTGTTCGTATTTGCTTTCATAACCTCCATTCATTAGATCTGTGTATTTCACCCTTGTTTCCCTCTCCGTTAATTTTATCTATGGCATTTTTTTTTCCTGTTTGTGTGTTAAGTAGTTCTCCTGCCGTGTTCTTATGGTGAGATCTGCGTTTTTTCAGGAGAAAGAAAAATCTAAGAAGGTCAAGCAAGATCCGGCTAAACCCACGGTAAGCCTTCTAGACCGGAATTTGAACTGAATTTGACGATAAATGCCCTGAACTAACCTTTTTTAGTAGTATGCTACCATGGCTTCCCCCTTAAAGAGCAAAGTCACTCTTACTCAATTCTGGAACATGTAGAGTCCGGTTTATTTTCTTTTGGAAACATTGTTCATTATTAGTATGTCTTGTCTGCTGCTTTATCTTTATGATGATTTTCTTACCTGTCCGGCTACAAACTGCTGAAGCTCCTGATGCAGTTTTATTTCTGTGTTTTAACAGTCAGTTTTCCAGTTTTGATAGTAGCATTTTAGAGAACACTCTCTTGGTTTAATCTCTAGTTACAGGCCTCACTAGTCCTTTAATCGATGGGGTCTAACCAATGATAGTGAAGAGTGCATATGCATAACAAACAGTGGAAATTTCTAGTCCTGCATTGGGTATTATGTCAATCGAAACTTTATGCTTGTTTCTCATCAAATTTAGTTGGAAAAGTATATTGTCAGATACGAACATCACTCATGGTTTTGAATTCATGCCATGTATCACTTATTTCTGCTTTTTTGATGGAAAAGATAATTTCAATCGAAAATTATGTGAGGCCTTACTCCTGTACAATGTGATAGATTTCAGATTTCCAGAGGCAAAACAATTGTTCGTGTCTGCAGCAAAGACTCTGGGGCAATGATGAGTGAAGCAAAATCAAGCTCTTGGGGTTTCTACACAAGCTTGAGTCGGCAAGTTGCGTTGAATGGATTTACATTTACTGTACCATGGAAAACAAATCATGTGTGAAAATTGTACTCTGGAAAAACTAGAAAAGTGAATTTACATTTATTGTATTTTGATTTTTAAGAAGTTATTGTGACTATTTTCATATAATTTAATAAAATCTTAGCTTTTATTATTTTTTGGTCTATCCATTCTATTTTATGAAAAATTTTGAGTTTTGATTCTTGATTTAGAAAAGATTAACCAACTAAACAATGAATGTAAATATTTGAATACAACAAAAACGCCATTGCAAATTATATTTTGGTGATAATCGTTTTGCTTCATTTTTTCCTCCAATTATCTATTGATTCCAATTTGCACATATCCAAAAAAAATTAATGCAATCAGGATTTGGTTTCATAAGATAATACGTGTGAAAAAATTACAATTTAATGGGTTTTTGTTTAAATAATAATACATGTGAAAAAAAATCAATTTTATAAAATTTTAAATGGAAAAGTCAAATTATAATTCCAAACTCATTCTAAACCCACCCCAATTCCAAACCCAATAACCAAACACCATTTTCAAATTCAGGGGTAAACTAATCATATTACCATCAAACCCAAACCCAAACCCACAAACCAAACGCAATTTCATACTGTAATCCCATCCCAGGCCTAAACTCAATCCCAACAACCAAACAGGATGGTCTGGTATTGATCCCAGGCTTAATCCCATCCCACCCTAGGATTGATCCCAGGCTCAATCCCATCCCAAGCAATCCCACGATCCAAACGGACCCTTATTAACTCTTTGCATTGACACACGACACAACTATCTATGTTAATGTCCGAAATTCCACCTATTAAATCAAATTTGTTGTTGTTTGCCCTATAAGCTGGAAAACTTTTTCCTAAAACAAAAAGATAGCTGTAGGGAAGAAAACCCAAGCGCAACAATCATAAGTTGAGCGTCCAGCAGCCATACATAAACCAGACCCTCCAGATTATAGCTAAGCGAGTCTGTCTGAAGACTCTGAACAAATTAACAAAACATGTCCGCATACGCACAACCACTATACTTCTTAACAGATGATTGACGTTAGAGTACCTCTGAGACAAAGTTCTAGAGCACCAAGGATTGTAAAGCAAGTTTAGTGGAACTCTGTAACTAGTCATTGGCAATCTCAAAGAAATTGAAAATGGAAATCTAACGAAAAGTTTTGAACTAAAACAACAACAAAGGAATACGGAACAGAAAGAACATAGAGATGTGAAGAATTAAAGCAAGTATGATACATAAAGTAGGATTCCCCGATCTATGGAAATCTAAAAACATGAAAATGCCAATTCTATAAGTAAGCCACCGCCCACCAGAATAAGTACAAGCAGACATTTAAGAACAGGATAAGCAATTTTCATGTTACTAAAATATCTGAAGAACATGTACAAAAGCTGGAAAAGAGTGCAAAAGAATCTTACAAGTTTCCCCAAGATGTCATCCACCATTTAGAATTAGTAGTACAGTCTTGACAAGCAAGGCCCTAGTGAAATAATTCAATACAACAGAGCTCAAAACCCGAGCATCCCAGAGTTATGCACAACCCGAATCAAAGTCAGCAAAATAACTCGATGAGAGAACCCTGCTTCCTGGAGTTGCCCCAAAATGACATTTGCAGCATACAAACACCAGAGGGACATCAATAATTAGTGAATCAGCCAGCAAAAAGAAGTCTTGTCAGCAGATGTGCAGAAGAGAGATGATGATACAGTAAGAGGACAGCATATTGTTGAAGGAAAAAAATGTCCCTCATGAGACTGAATTCCAGAAGAAGGAAAGGAAGCTGCAGAGCAAAATTCCCAGCTCAGTAGATGGAAGCATCAAATCTTGGCTCATAGAAACAAGCCTGGCTGTTGTAAGACTGAAGAGCACATCCAGCAATCCAAGACCAAACCTTTTTATCTACATCGTACAAAAGGCCCTTTCCTTGGTTCCAAGATGTGAAGCAGATTAAATTATCCTGCCCAAAGCACTCAAACCTCTCGGCTGATAACCTTAATAGAGCTCTAAAATACTTCGGAGGCATCCTGCTGATCTCCACCCACATAACCTTTGTATGATCCAATTCCCAAATTCTCATACTCTGAAGAGTACTGTACAGGCCTATCCTTCCAGCAAGAAACAGACGCTTTTGGGTTCCAGCTACCAAGTATCCATCCAACAAAGACCGTGGAAACTTGGCTGGAATGTGTTCCCAGTAACCTGTGTCAAGCCTATACATCATCAAACCAAGTGGGGAAAGGGTTTCCAGATACAATCTGGAGTCACAATAAGCCATTTTTGAGGAGCAAAGATTCACCGCAGGCATTGTCTGATGAAGCAACCATCTGTCAAGCTTTGAATCATACACTTCAGTGGGCAATGACTTGTCGCCATAAATATCTCCAGTGGCTATCACTTTGAATGACCGGTCCATTCGATCAACAACCAATATCAACTGTCGTTGCTGATTATAGTGCATGCTTGGCAATGTCCGCCATGTTTGCGTCAGTGGATTACAGACTAGAGTTTTGAAAGTTAGCAGGTCAAGCCCAGAGAAGCAAACAAGACCACCAGAAGAACCAACCAGCCAAAACGCCCACTGCGGAAGAAATGTGAACGGTATCCTGTACCACGCTTTCAACGGCAAGCTGAAAACTGAGCATTGCGGGGTCTGTGAATTCTTCCAGAAGGTCAAAAGGCAAGGCCCGTGAGAAGGTACTTGTGAGTGAAATTTAAGAAAACTACTGTCTTGAAGAATTGAATTCCACCGTTTACAAACCGAACGGAGACGGAATATCATGAAAGGAGGAACTCTGACCAAAATCTCATTCAACAGATCCTCCGGTAACATTGCCCATATATTATCCTCCATTTGAACATCAGGGTGAGAAGCTTTACCAAATGTAGCAACCGTCTCCTCGTCTAAACCGCGTGGTTTAGTCTTGATAACCTTTTGCCTAGAAGGACTTGTATTCCTCGAACCTACCCGACCCAAGGGGCTTGTATTTCTCGATCCACCAATCCTTATAGGTGAAACTTGCCTGGGACAACAATCATCCTCACGCGAAACCCCATTTTTGGACAAATGTGAACTAGACACAATAGAAACCGATTCGGATGATTCTCCAGCACCCTCCATCGACGAATATCGCTTCTCAAAACCCTAGCTCAGCAAATCATAACCAGACCTTAAAACCTTACTCGAACCCAAGAAAATCCTCATCTAAACCTCACATATGTGCTCCAAATCATGGCACGTGGATCAAAGGATCAAAACTTTCGACCTAAAAGGACGGTAGGGGCATCAATCGAGAAAACCCATTAGCCCAAAAACCAGAATTGAACACAATCATAGAGTGAAAAGCTTGCATTACATGTCAGATCAAGAACCCTAATACCCAGTCACGTCAGATCCAAGAAGTGATGAACTCGCAGGTAGGGGGTGAAATGAGGATTCAAATAAGAGATGAAGAATAAAAATTGATCAACGAGACAATAAAAAAATGGAAGCTTGGGGGACTTAGAAACAGGTTTACCTTTGGATTCAAAGTACAATGTGCTTTGGTAAGGAACAGACTTGTCAGAGCTTGTAAGAAGAAGTAAAAAAAAAAAAAACTTTCTGGCTTTGAAAAATTAGAAAATGGAAGAGGTCCCCCCTAACCTCAATGACACCTCGCTGGAGAAGATTGATTTTTTTCCTTTTTTTTCTTCTATTTATTCGGTTTGTCGTTATTTGGACTAAGAAAAATAATAGTAATAGTTAGTAGTAATGTATTTTGAGGCTTTTTTTGGGTATAATGGAGGTGTAATCAGGTACGGAGCTTTGTATATAACGTCAGTGCACTTCAGTGGCAGTGTGACACATTTTAGCCGCTATTGGGGATCACGATTGAGATTGACGATGGAATGGAACACCATGGGAAATGTCTATCAAATTCAAGTCAATCTACTTAATCGGAGAAGATATAGCAGAATGTGTTTTCTTTTGTTGGAAAGAGAAATAGTTAAAATTCCCTCTTTATTTGAAAATTTTGAGAAATTTCTTATTTCCAATTTAAAGTAAGAGACCTTTAGACCACCTCTAGCACCAAAATCAATATAAATAGAAGGGTAGAGTTCTGAAGACGAAACTCTGCAAAATTGTTTAGGATTGACTAAATGAAAATAATAAAAAAAAATTTTAAGAAAAATCATTTGGGTTCATCAATTGCATTCATCCTTTGGTGAAACATACAGTTCCAGAATATTTGTAAGTTGCAAGATGAATAATTTTTGAAAAAATTAGGCAAGGAGAACAAAATTATCAAAAATTACTCCATACTGGATCACATTCAAATTGGAGTAGTTGGGCGAAAATTATGAGTAGTATTTGTGTGTTTAAACCGTTCTCGAAATGCTAAAACCTTTTTGAATTTGACAAGAACGGGAAAATCTTATGGTGTAGTATTATACAATACAGGATTGTTAGTAGTAATTTGAATTGGGGCTCCATTAATGACAGAAAATAAAGGAATTGGGCTCCACTACACGCATTGGTGCTTATAACTTACGAGGCTCGACTAAATATTTTAAGGGGGTGGTTGGATTTCCTTAAGCCAGTAGTACAAAATAGTAGGTGTTAATGGCAGATGTATTTAGTGGGTCTAGGAGGAGGAGAGGAGGGTCTACTACATAGGATGCACGCTGCTTCAAGTCCAAGTCGAGACTGGAGAAGATGGTTTTCAAGCCTTAACTTCAAAAGTGAAAGCTCAACCTACTTGACTAATTAATTATGGTTCAAATTCGTAGGACAAAGCAATGAAAGGTTGAAAACCAGCCAGCCAAGCAGTTGTTAGAGCCACAGACAACTGATTAAGAAATGTAGGGAACAAAATCGTATTACTAGTAATCTCTGTTATGTGTAGGAGAGGTAGGAATCATGAAGATTTCCCATTCAAAAATTGAGTGAAATTGGAGCTTTTAAATTGACGGGCCACTGACAGGGGGCCTATCCACGGCATGGGCTTTTTTCTATAGATGCCAATCTTCCTGTCTATTCCAAATCAAGAATTCAAAGATATATATTAAAAAAAAAAGTGAAGAACTTGGCAATCATCTATCGTTTCACATCTCTAAAGATATAATACGACAAAAAAAAAACTGATAGTCTAAAACATAAAGATAAATGTGGAATACCTTTGGTTTGAAATAAAACAAAGCTAGGAACAATTGAAAAGGTTGATGTTATGAGTATTGTTCAATGAGATATACGAATCGGACTACTATTAGATTAAGGAGACATTTTCAAACTTGAAGCCGCTTATCCCTCGTACAAAAGCTCCATGTTTTATTAAAAAGTTTTAAAAATTGAAGGGAATTGAAAACATTTTAAAAAGAAAAGGAATAGAGAAATTTTAAGAAATCTTAAAAAAAACTTTAAAAAAGGGCTTTAACAACCGAACTACAAATCTACAACACCAGATCCAATGACATTGACTTCCCTATGTACAAAAGATAAAGAAACCAACCATTGTTTCTTTACAAATTCTCTTATCTCCCATATAAAAGTTAAGAATATCTTGTTCGAGCTTGTATCCTTACTCCATCTACCATTCTTTACAATCCATTTCTGGTATGTCCTGCTTTGTTAAAAATTACTGACAATTCATCCTATCTTTATTGAGATCATACCTTTTTGGACATTTTTTAAATCTTTTTTTTACTGTTTTAGTAATTATTCTGTGGACTTTGGATAGCCACTTGAGAGTCTGATTCCCACCAAGTCTAAGAAACCAATGATTCGTATGAATATCCAACCCATTACACATATGTACAATAGCCGAAACCCTAACATTTCCCTCATATAAATAGTAGCATTTAACACCCATAAAAACCATAGACTTCAATATTTCTGTCGCGCCTCGCCGCTTTGTTTGTTTCCAAGATCTACAATGATTTCGTCTTTGATCTCTAGGCATTTTATCCGATCGGGAATTGCAATAGCCGAAACCCTAACATTTCACTCATATAAATAGTAGCATTCAACACCCATAAAAACTACAGACTCCAATATTTCCGCCGCGCCGCTTTGTTTGTTTCCAAGATCTACAATGATTTCGTCTTTGATCTCTAGGCGTTTTGTCCGATCGGGAATTGCATTGGCTTCAAGGAGCTTTCATCAATTCTCAGCTGTAGCAGCTGAGAAGGTATTTTTTAAAAAATTGTTGGTTTAAATTTTCGTCCCAAGAACTGTGATTTTTGTTTCTAAATTTGTTTTTTTTTCTAATGCAGTTCCCGATCGGACAAAACGCCTGGAGATCAAAGACGAAATCATTGTAGATCTTGGAAGCAAACAAAGCGGCGCGGCAGAAATATTGAAGTCTATGGTTTTTATGGTGTAAAATGCTACTATTTATATGAGTGAAATGTTAGGGTTTCAGCTATTGTATATATGTGTAATGGGCTGGATATTCATACGAGTCATTAGTTTCTTGGACTTGGTGGGAATCAGACTCTCAAGTGGCTATCTAAAGCCCAGAGAATAATTTCTAAAACAGAAAAAAAAAAAAGGATTTAAAAAAAGTCCAAGAAAGTATGATCCCAATAAAGATAGGATGGATTGTCAGTAATTTTTAACGAAGTAGCGGACATACCAAAAATGAATTGTAAAGAATGGTACCAGAAATGGATTGTAAAGAATGGTAGATGGAGCAAGGATACAAGCTTGGACAAGATATTCTTAACTTTTATATGGGAGATTTTGTAAAGAAACAATGGTTGGTTTCTTTATCTTTTGTACATAGGGAAGTCAATGTCTGTGCAATCAAGTTGGGCCCATATAACATACATGATCATCAGATTGTGGTTTCTGGTTGAGTACTAACTGCGAAGGTTTAATTAAGAAGCGACTGGTCACTGGATCTTCTTCTTGGTTATGACATAATCTTAAGATCCAATGACCCATTTCCAAAACAGCGCCTGCCAGGCCCATCGCAGCATTTATACATTTGTCTTCCTATATTCCCGGAGGGCAACTAGCTATTACATATTTACATTGCATATCTTCAACAGAAAAAAAAAAAAAAAACGTTTAATGTTTAACTATATATCCTCCATATTTAATACCAGGCAGGCCACTGATCATACAATCATCATCTTCTTTTGGAGAAAACATTTGGCATTGGAATTCCGGAAACTAGAAAATGTAAAAATTTTCAGCTTACGTTGCTCTTATACAATACCAACTCCCATACCTTGGCCGACCAAGAACACGCCATTCTGTGATTTCTATTTCCAGTACCTTGAAGTAGTTGTGTAGTTAAAATGTCCCAGTGACACATCATTTACGACAATGCTGCCGTGCAGTGTAATTTGACTTCCTTTACTTGTCCGTCGTTTTCTTCTTCTTCTTCTTTTTAATGTCACTCTTCGATTCATGAGGCTTAATTATCTGTTGGTGATCATGCATTGATTACATGGCCAAGTCCTCTCGTAAATTTTAGGGCCTAGATTCCAGAAAAATAAATTCTTTTCTGACCAGCGGAAAAGGAAAATCAATTTGCGAAAGAAATATATGGGTACTACGACTGGTATAGAAATATGAATCAAATTGCACCGTTTATTTACCTTGTTTAACATTGGTCCACAAATTGTAAACAGCTAAAACAAGTAACGATATATATTTTTCAACGAGAAAATTGAGAATCATATTATGTTTATTGTTTGCAGCAGTTAAATACAATTTCATAAATTCCCCACGTCAGCACAAGTATCATGAATAATAGCTAATTCTTACAAAAACAAATTAAAGTGTTGGTAAATCCAAACAAACGCACTATGCAGTGTAATTTGACTAATTCCTACTTGGCCATAGTTTTTGTCACTTTTCAATTTTCAATTTATGTGGATTCTTGGCCGACGATCAAGAATTAATCATATTACCAATCCTCACGTACACGTAAGGGCCCAGATGCCAGAAAATAAAAACATTTTTTGAACAAAGGAAAAAAGCAAACCAACTGGCCAAATTCATGAGTATTGGCATAGACTATGAATTATTAGTATTGGAGACCCGCAGTTTCTATTTTGTTCTTTAACCAAAATTGGGACATTAGTATGATAAAGATCAATTATCTAACAAGATAATACCAACACTAGACAGCCTCATAATTGAAGGGGAAACAGAAAATAAGGACATAGAGTAATGTCCATTTATTTAGAGAAAAATGATGTTACATTAGGTATGACAGTATGAGGTTTGGCCCCATGAAACCTAACGACCCTGGCAAAAAAACAGGATCACAATCAAATCTTGTACCCTTGGATGACCAAGAAGTGGAGCCCTTGATTAATCAAAATTCTTAAATCCTTCACTACATGTCCAAATCTCTTTGGAAAGAAAATTCTTAACCCTACCACTAAATGGCAAGACACTCGAACGCAATTATGTGGAAAATGTTTCTGATCTTTTCTTGTTAACTTGTCTTCAATCCCAACATGACCCCAGGTCATATGTGCATTTTGTGGGTATAAATGTACAAGTGTGTACATTGATTGAGACTTTGGTTAACGACATGATCACAACCCAATAAAAGTAGCTGGTCTTGTCCCGAGACTTGCTTATTAGTATTCAAAATCTCCTAGAAGTGTCTGGTGCGAAAAAGTTAGGATTTAGTAGCTAATTCAAACTGGCGTTCTCCTCATAAATTATAGCCTAATCATGAGAAGAGTGAATGCCCGTATTTAGCTTTTTACGGAAAATGTGATTTACTCGAGTAAGCTGCTTTTTTTTTCCCCCCTTTCTAACATCTCACGTGAGTGAATTATTACGCAAGATAGTAAGATACAGTTGCGCATTTTTTCCATTGTCAGGAACCGTTGTCTTCATTTGTTAGGGTCTGACTTAGATTTCTTAAGTTCATAGCAACTTGGAAGAAATAAAATGTAATTGTCGTACACAAGAATTTATGACAAGGAATGTTTCATTCAGTGGCAGGTTGAAGGGAAATGAGCTCTGATAAAATCTGGAAATAGGAGTGGTGCCGTGCGACTGGTTTGGTTTGTCAAATTTCGATGGTGTTCGGAGTGGAGAAGGAGTCGAGACTCATCCTCCGCTAGTGGTATGATTTCGATCCTTTGTGTCATTTGTTTTTGTATTTTATGAAGTGTATTTGCCATGTGTTATAAAAGGATTTGTCTTTATTCGAATTTTGTTTGGATAAAATAAATTTTCAGGGATTGTAGGTTTTGAATCTGAATCACAGTATGATTGAAATATGTGTAGTATCCGATTCTATATGTATGGAATATAGGATGATCTTATATGCAGGACTGTAGGTTTTGAATCTGAATCTCTGAAACAATAGGATTGAAATATGTGTGGTATCCGATCCTATATGTATGGAATATAGGATATTTTTTTTTGTCGAAAGTTAAATATCATTAATTATAACATAAAATACACTTGGATAGATGCTAGAGTTGGTAACTCTAGGACTCCAAGAAAATTACAAATACTCAAATAAGAAGAACATAACACAGTGAACATATAGGAGAGACTAAACAATCTAACAAACCGAAGTAAATACTGATACCGGTCTTCCGTGGAGCTAATCTACAAGGACTTAGAAGATTTGAGTGTGGCCCAAAAAGCCACGGGTTGTCGGGGAAGTAAGAAAGCGTTCTTCACGAAGAAGGGTCCTGTAGATGACAGGATACACAATCTAAACAACTTTTGGAAAGAAAAGTCGTTCCCATAGGCCGAACCCAACGGCACTCTTGAATCAAAACTAACGGCTCTTACAGAGGGAAACCGCCCAAAGAAGACATTAACAACGGGATGAAAGAGACGTGAGAACTCCCACCCGTATACTAAAACTTCACCATAATGCTTCGCCTCGCCTCCCACTCGAAGTAAATCACCAACACGAGAACAAGATTCTCTCATCCGTGACTTGCTTATCGGAAAGCTTGACCTTGCCCATGGGAAGAACAAAATACTCTCACAAGGAGAAACACTCTCACAAGGAGAATAACTCTCACAATGAGAACAACTTTTATTCCCATATAAGGGTACTAGATCTACAACAATACTAAAAGAGTAAGAAGATGAACTAGAGAAGTGGGGGGGTTCACCATGAATAGTAAAGAAACCTGGAATATAGGATATTGCTAAAGCCTCTAAGCTTAGTGGCATAAGACTTTGGCGGAAGATTTAAGTTTAGATGTGGGGTGAATATCTAGAGGGTTAGGATGGGGTGGAGTATATATAAGATTGATGAGCAAGGATTCCCTGTGTAGAAAAAAAAAATCCAGGTTATCAGGCGGTAATTATAAGTTTGATAATAATTATTTTTGGATGAGTTAGATTACTACATCCATGGAATATGCAATATTAGGAGGGAAGACACCTCTAATTATAAAATTGATTTTAAATCCGTCCACTCTAAAATTTTCAAGATTTACACCGGACGTGGAAAGAAAAGAGAACAAGGATAAGGAGAATCCGACCAACTAAGAAAAGATCATGTCACCAACATTAGAAGCAATCACTTGGTTTTATTTTTACTGAATTTCTCTCTCAAAGGTTACGCGGTTAAGGGCAAGGACAAGATCCAGCCCGCAAAGGGCAGGTTTCCTAAACATCCTACAAATTGCAGAAGAAAGAAAGAAAATCAAGAAGATATAATCCATATTAAGACACAAAATCAAGTCATTATGGCACAAATCCAAGAAGATAGTACCAAGCAAAGAGTCAAGAAGACACACGGAGAACAAAATCAATGATTTTGCAAGAAATCCCAAAAGGTTACTTAAACTTGGTAGTAATACCATTTTTATGGACAGCAAATAAGCTTAACCCCACAAGGACACGTGTTGTCCAATACTTGATCGTACATTGTCCACCCCGTTATCCTTGTACGACGACAACACATCACCATCACTGGATCAAAACACACTAAAAAACACAACACACTACACTTTATTGAGTTCTCCTCCTTCCCTTCACCTTCTTTCAAAAAAAGTGGTAAAAATCATTTCACACGTGCCCCCCTCCCTTTTATCGCCGGAATTTCCTCCTCCTCCTCCTCGTCCCTTCTTCGAAAGAAATAATAATAACCCAAGTTTCCAATTTCCCGTTTTCCTTACTATTTTGGTTTTTATATGTTTTACGATTTGGACAACCTTGTATTACTCACTATAGCCACCAAAGACTTGGGTAGTCAATGTCCAAATTTTGTGGTCCAAATTTTTGTTGCAAGATTTGAACTTTGAATATAAAAAGATTGACCCTTTATTTTTTTCTTTTTTTCTTCATTTTGGTCGCTCACTTGTTTAGCTGGGTTGCAAAAAATTTGCTGTGTGGGGAGAAGAGGGGGGACAAGTTTTTTTGTTGGCGCGATGGGGGCGGTGACGTCGTCGATGGCGGCGAAGTTCGCGTTCTTCCCTCCTAGTCCGCCGTCGTACGAGGTGGCGGAGGAGGAGGTGGGCGGGAGGCTGAGGCTGACGGGGTTGGAGGAGAGGGAGGAGAGGGAGAGAGCGGACGTCGATGTCCTGAGGTTGGAGACGAGGAGAGGGAATAAGGTGGTGGCGGTGTACTTCAAGAACCCCGCGGCGGCGCTGACGGTGCTGTACTCCCACGGCAACGCCGCCGATCTGGGGCAGATGTACAATCTGTTCCATGAACTGAGCCTGCATCTCCGAGTCAACCTGATGGGGTGAGTGTAATAGGACGCGTCAATCCTTATTTCCTTGGCCTTTCTTTTTTTCTTTTCTTTTCCTTTTCTGGGTTGATTTATTTACAATTTTTTATGCAGGTACGATTACAGTGGCTATGGACAGTCAAGTGGAAAGGTATGGCATTTTGTTACTATATCAACGAGATATTATTAGTTTTCAAACAATTTTAGATTGGTTTTTCGCTGGAAGATAAGTGAGAGTTTTGGTGGTGGATTTTGGATGTACAGCCAAGCGAGAACAATACTTATGCTGATATAGAAGCCGTATACAAGTGCCTTGAAGAGAAATATGGAGTGAAGGAGGAAGATGTTATCTTGTATGGTCAATCCGTTGGTAGTGGACCTACTCTAGATTTGGCTTCCAGGTTAAAAAAGTTAAGGGCTGTGGTTCTTCACAGCCCTATTGCCTCCGGCCTTAGAGTGATGTTTACGGTGAAGCGGACATATTGGTTCGACATATACAAGGTTGTTTTCCTCTTTATCTTCCAGACATGAAACGATTGACTATATCCTATCCACCCTCTGGAAACTGAATATGCTAATGTCGGTTTTCATCTCTCTTGATGCAGAATATTGATAAGATGCCTTTGGTCAGTTGTCCGGTTTTGGTGATTCATGTGAGTATTTCTTTACTTCGAGACTTTGTGATTAAAATTTTGAGTCAGTGCTGTTCATTTCTGCTTCTGTAACTGAAGCCAAGAGATCCAAATGGACCTTTCTATGTTAGTGGTTTAAACTTTGCCTCAACTTATCGTAGATGGCATAATGTGCAGGTTTGCTGATATAATACAATAGTCGATGGTTTTATATGGGAAACATGCATCGATTTGCTTAAAAATAATTTGAAGTGTAACTGTTAACCATATCTTCTAATGGACAACTCCTGACAAAAGTAAAATTTTATACTATGCGACTCTCTCATCTGCTGGGTTCTATGGTTTTCCTGTGGAAAGTATGTGTTATTGACAGTCTCTGTATGAATTGCTGCTTAAGAATGCGAAATGCATTAATACGCTGGTTATTTCAGAAATTCTATTGTGAACCATAAGCTTTGTGTATTTTCTAATTGTTACTTCCTTCCTGCTGAGAGTCGACTGCACCCGTTGCTATCTGCTAGAGGATTAAACAAATCTTGAGGGTCCCCTTATAATAATTGGATGAAGGACTTGGTTCGATTCATTTCAGTTGCTATGAATTTTAATCAAAGTGTGTTTCAGCATTTCAAACGATCAAGTTCTACAGTGTGTGGATCAAATATTAAATATTGTAGGCATTTAAGAACCTAAAAAATAAAAATTCCCTGGTAGAAATCTAGCTCTTTTTAGCTGGAATGCAAGCATAATCTACTCTACTTCCAGGAACACAATCAACTGGTTCTTGCTGGCATATTTTTAACATTGCTGACTATGCTTGTCCTTGGGCTGTCATACTGCTAAGATGTAACTTATAACATCTTCGGCAACAAATTTCTGGTTTTTTATCTGTTTCTTAATTTCATTTTCAGTCACCTGTGTAAGCACCTTGAATATGACACCCAGTTAACGTCATCTAATTTCATCAAAATCAAAGGCGGGCCGCTGCTTAAATTTTTGTGATATTACACGGGTTTTCTGAAGGTCACTGCACGATGGACATAATGAATGGAAAATACTTTCTCATATGAAAGGCATAGCTGATGAGTGATAAGAAAAAAGCAGGTGATTGTAAGAGCTGGAGAACTTAGATGGTTCATTAGAGGCAAAGTGAAACCAAATTCTTCGAAACCCTTTGCTGCTTGGCCGCTGGGGCCGGAATTAAATGCATGATGGCAATACCTGTTTGGATGAATTGCTTTCAAGTACTATGATAGGATTGATAAAAAGGAGAGCAAACAATGTGCTTATAGAGTGTTGTTTGTGCCAAGATATGTGCTGATAGGATTAAGAAAAAGCAGAGAAGATTATGCGCTTACACTGTTGTTTGTGCTGATATGTATATGAGCATCAATCATTAAGGATCTGGCACAACCAGTACAATAGTTTTTGTCTGAGTTGCCAATTTTATTTCTAAAAGTCTTACATATAGAAGCTACGTTATGAACCATGCTCATTTTGCAATGTTGTATTACTTGTTTGATTCTTGCTTACAGGGAACCAAGGATGACGTTGTGGATTGGTCCCATGGTAAGCAGCTGTGGGAGCTTTGTAAAGAAAAGTATGAACCTTTATGGGTTAAGGGAGGGAACCATTGTGACTTGGAGCTTTATCCCCAATACATCAAGCATCTCAAGAAGTTCATATCAGCCGTCGAGAAATCATCGCATGTCAGAAGATCCGGACTAATTACTGATTATGTCGAAAATCACCGGAAGAGCACAGATTTTAGAGAGCCTTCTAGATCAAGTGTGGATAATAAGGAAAAGAGTGGACCAGGTGTGGAGCAAAGAGAAATGCCTAGGGTAAGCACAGACCGCAAAGAGAAAGCAAGATCAAGCACTGATAAAAGAGAGAAGTCAAGAAAAAGTGTGGATCGTCCAGAGAAAGAGAGGGAGAAGCAAAGGGAGAAAGAGGGTAATGGCACGGAGCACCAAGAAAAGGGGAGGAACAGCATTGATCGGTAAGAAGGCTTATAGGCTTTACATTTCTCCGTGTATTTATGCTCTGTGTTTTTGCCTTTATGCCTTATAAAAGTAATATGGGTTTCCTCATCATCATTGGTTTCTCATCTGGTGACAGGTTTGGGGGCATGATAAGGTCAGTTGGATTATGCAACATTGATTGTTTCAAGCCCACAGCAACGGCCATCTAAAGGGGAAGAAGGAAAGGTCAATAGAAGGATTGAAATTGTATTATACTTCAATTAATTAATTATTTTTGTTGGGGTTTATTTGGGTGATAGTGATTTTTCCACAGAGAAATAGGAAATCAATTTAGCTAATTAAATGACTTATTCCCACTTCGTTTTGCTATCCAAGTTCTCATTCAGAATCCTGAACAACCACCGCTCAATCAGTGGCGGGTTGTTCATGGTTGTTGCCTTTTTCTAAACATGTTTATGTACTTTTCTTCTTCTTCTACCCACTCCATACCATAGCAACACCCTCCTGGGAATGTGCCCCTTTTGGATAGTGACAAATGCGAGTATCTGGAACATTCTTGGCTTATTGCCACCCACCACGTTTAGGCAATTCTGATCTGGGAGAAGTTGTTCTCTTAACTTGTTAGACTTTCCTGAATTGATGGGAGCTGTAATTCTTAAAATTCCTTGGCTTTTTGCACCATGAAGTCATGGGTGGCTAACATAAAATCTTTTCCCTTTTGGACCGGGGTGTCCGTTTCCCACGTGCCGTTTGGACAGACTTGTGTTGTTGCATCTGCTCTGATCAGCTTGATGTGGGAGATCGGAGACGGGAGTTCAGTTCGGTTGGTCTTGTTTTTGGGTTTGGATGTTTGCTGTGATTGTTGCCTCGTAAAAGTGGACCGTTTCTCATGTAAAAGTATGAGATAGTAAAATCAATGGTGTCTGCCCATTATTGCTATGCCTAGACATGAACCGGTCGATGGATGATTACTCTTGTCACATTTCCAGAATTTACGATTTTGCTGTTTTAGCTTAATGCTTGTGTAAACTTAAGCTTGGTAATCTTTTCCGTTTGATAAGTTTGGTAACCTCACGAACCTATGACTCAAACAGCTCTAAACCAAACTCCACCTGGGTGGCAGCCAATGGTGATACTATGTCTTAAGAAGTAAAATAAGGTAAATTAAACAATTAGTATTACATTTTTTTAGTTTTTACCAATAAAAAGAAGGGCATCATGCTTATTACTGTTCATTATATGCTCCAAGTGCTTTTAGTTATATTCTAGTATTAAACCATTCTCATTTCTCATATAAGAGATGGTCCATCATTATGACACATCACACATGACCGGAGGATCATTATGAGTTCAACGGCCACCGCTACTATTGTGGAAAAGACCATATTCAGTCACATCATACATATATGAGACTTGACTCAAAACATCACGGATCGAAGCCGGATTCTAAAAATGAATAATTAAGGAATCACCGGGTCACCACTTTAGATGGTAGTATCACATTACCTATCAGAAACAAAGAAATTATTATTTTTCATAATATGTTTGGTAACCTAAATATTTTGAGTGGGAAATCTTAATTCTATCCCAATTATTCCACAGTAGGTGAACACTAAATGCATTGGTGAACACTAAATGCATTGAAAAAATACGCGATTCTCAGATTAAAAGAAAGAACATATTCTTAGAACACAAAAAGGAAAAAAAATGGAAACTTGAATTGTTGTTGAAGAACATCTTTCAAAGATTAACTTGAAGTTCCTTTCAACAATTCCATCTGAAACTTTGAGAAAGTTCTAACAGGATCTTTACCGAACTAACTTCTTCATTGTACATGGCTGGAGAAGAATATTTGTGGTACAACAATATGGTAACTTCACTTCCTGTGGTTTATTTTCACAAAGTTGTAGTCGCCGCCACTAATATATTTTTGGTTCAAGAAAGTTCTAAAACTAGGACCTAGTTTAACTCCTGGTTCCATTGAACAGATGAATTTTATTTGCTGCAAAAATCTTTGCGTGGAGCTCTAACATTAGTCCACGCCGTCCACAGGAGGATCCACCCCACATTTTTGGTACAGTTTTTATAATACAAGACAAACCCCTCAAGAACTTCGAAATTGTGGAAATGCCCCTCCTACAAGGCAAAAGCAAGAGAACTAATAAACTATTCACAAAAACAGCCTAAAGGCGAAGCCAGAAAACCCAAGGTTTAAGCAGGGTTTTTAAGGCGGCCACTGCCCTACTTCCCTTTATGAATCCAATTCTTTTCTCAAATTTCGTCCTCAACCCATCTTCTATATTCTTCTGCCAATCTCTTCAAACCCATTTGCTTCTTTTCCTTTTTCTTTCTTTCTTTTGTTTGTTCGTTCGATAGTTTGATTATACTAATTTGATGTCCAACACCAACCCTCCCGTACTCTCTGCTAACAAGCTTGATCAGTCCATTTTTCAACTAGGTCCAAGGCCTGCAATCGTCTCCCTCCACCCACGGAACCCATCCACCGTTATGTGGAGAAACGTAGCCAAGCAAGGTATCTCGAAAATCCAAAGAAAGACTTCTGTTTCTCGTTCTTGCAGCTTCTTGAGCATCTCCCAAGAACCAGTCTTTTCGTGGAAATTCGAAGTTCGGTCGTTAAATGAGTGCAATTCCCAAGTGGGTTCTCGCCGAGTTGGTGAGATTTTGACGCAGGAGAACTATATGGGCAGACACGGTTTTGGGGTTTTGAGGGGTAGTGATGGTTGTAGTACGAGTAGTAGTAGTGGTGTGCCGATGTTGTCTAAAAATGGGGTCTTTTGCACAAGAGGGTATGCGAGTGTAGCTGAGGAGGCTGTCTTGTCTTCGACAGATGTTGAAGAGGAATCGGGTGGTGGAAATGAAGTGCGGGAATTGTTGGAGGGAATGATGAAAGAACAAAAGAGGGAGGCTAGACATATGTGGAGAGAAAAGCAGAAAGTTGATCGTGGAATGGGGAACTGGAAATATCAAAGATTGAGGAGAAGGCAGGTGAAGATAGAGGTTGAAGCATGGCAGCAGGCGGCAAAAGAGTATACGGAGCTTTTGAAGGACATGTGTGAGCATAAGTTGGCTCCAAATCTGCCCTTTATGAAGACTTTGTTCCTAGGTTGGTTTGAGCCTTTCCGGGATGCCATTGCAAAAGAGCAGGAGTCATTTAGATTATTGAAGTCCAGAGCAAATTATGCTCCATATTTCGATCAACTGCCAGCTGACATGATGGCTGTTATTACTATGCACAAGCTGGTGGCAATGATAATGACGGGCGGGGAACATGGATGCGCTCGGGTTGTAGCTGCTGCTTGTTCAGTTGGTGAAGCGATTGAGCAGGAGGTGAATGATGTTTATGTTGTTTATGTTGGTGATTGTCTTGGTCTAGGTCCTACTATGTTATTATGTTGGGTTTGTTAGTTTTTCTATCCTATGGGTGTATAGAGGATGATATGCTAATGCACGGAATTAAGGAAATGGAAAATTAGAGTACTTGAATTAGCTGCAAGAAAACGAAATGATCTTGCAGGACAGGAAGTAGAATTATTTAAAATGTTTCTGTGCAAACATGGGAGGCATTTGAGATAATAGTGGTGATTTGAGAGGTAGGTCAATAGTTAACTCTGTAAATATATAGACAGTCTAATGCCGAAAGAATCTAATTGCTCTTGTTGTGTCTATATGTCTACTCTTCCCTGATTTGAGACAATGTTTGCTTTTAATTCTCCATTGGTTTTGAAAATATTCTTGTTACAGTTGTAGCCAGGTTATTAAATTATGCTAGGGAAAACAATATAATGCAGCATCATTTTGAGTTCCCTAGCTTGCAGGACTTTCAGTATATGTTAAAAGCTTTGTCGCATGAGCCTTAGCCAGCTGAATATTTTGTTTCACTATTCTACGGAAATTGGGTACTTTGACATGGTAAATATGGCTGCTTCAAACAAAAAAGAGTTTTGCTTCTATTGTTTTACAATAGCATCAATCCAGCTATACAAATTATGTGCATTCTTTTTTCAATTGATTTCAAGTTTTTGTAGTTATAGATGATATGATATAAAATTTGGTGTGTCTTGGTACCGTTCTTGGTTCTTGGAATGTATTAGTGTAGGAACTTGGTGCCTTCCTCTAAAATGGGAAATCACTTCCAATTTACTTTCATCAATTCAAACTATCAAGCCTGTATTCTGCTCTATCACCAATGCTTATAAGTCCTTTCTTTCTCTTTGGTTGGATTGAATGCTGATCATTAACTGTTCTGATATGTATCAGGTTAAAATACACAAGTTTTTGGAGAAAACTAAGGTGGAAAAAGCTGATAAAATGAAGGTTATTCCAGAAGGGGAATCTGATGTGGTGAAGGAAAAACAGTGGTTAAGGAAAAGGGTTATTGATTTGATTAAGAAACAAAAACTTCCAGCTGTGCGGAAAATTGTTGATGGACAGGAGCAATCAAAACCTTGGAACCTGGAAGCTAGAGCTAAGGTTTTTATTTCTTCTAATTGCCATTAATTAAAGTTCTTTTGGTGTTGATGTTTATGCTACTTTTCAAGGTGATCTTGGTCTTGCCACTTTGCAGGTTGGGAGCCGTCTAATTGAACTGCTGATTCAGACAGCTTATGTACAGCCTCCGGCTGATCAGCAAGCTGATGATCCTCCGGATATTCGACCTGCATTTGTACACACATTTAGAACTGTGTCCACAGAAAACAGAAAGAGCAGCAGAAGATATGGTGTCATTCAATGCGACCAACTAGTTTTTGAAGGCCTTGAGAAAACAGTGAGCAGCCTTTCCAATTTTGCTCTTTTCACGAGATGATTTTCATATTATGCAATTCTCATGACATTGAAGATGCATTTGAGTTGGTCACTTTTCTAGTCTCGAAGCATATCCGAAACCAGTAAATATGCCTCTGAAGTTGCTGCTGTTTTCATTGTGCAAAAACCATAAATAATGTTGCTTCTACATGCAGGCAAGGCACATGGTGATTCCTTATATGCCAATGCTGGTACCCCCTGTCAAGTGGACAAGGTAGGGTAACCTTTCATTTTTATTTAAGTCTGCTCCTTTGATTATGTTCCATGCGATGTGATATCCAAGTTGTAAGAAACATTAACAGTCAGGTATTTTGTTGTGATGCTTGAGAAAAACCATGTAATTGGCTGGAATTAAGAATTCAAATAGATGGAAGTCTGATCAAATTCTGGACTATCAAAAATAAAGTTCCAATTGATCATGTTTTGTTTTTGTTTTTGGATATAATCAAGATGCTTAAGATGAGACTCAAGGATGCTGCGATAGCTGAGTATGATTGAAGAAAGATTAATTATTTGAAAAACCCGGTTGTTGCCGGACAGCCTTGGGGATGCATTGAGGATTTGCTAAGAGAGACTGAGATTGGAGTTATGAAGGAATTTAAGGTTTTTTGGCGCTGTAAAAGTCTTTAGTTATGGCTGTGGACAATCCTATCGAGTACTGTGACAATGGTGTGGCATGAAAGGAAAATGATGACTTAGACATCACACTCAAGAATAGAGGAGAACTACATTACACAACCCTCAAAGTGGTTCTAATAGACGATACAAACATTGTGTTCATGGACTTGAAAAATTCCTGAACCTGGAGAATTCTAGTCAAGTGCTTGGGATAAGAAGACGAAAATTACAAACTAATGATTAAAACCTAAAGAACTACATGATCAAGGACTTGAAAAACACTATAATTAACAGAAGTCTTGCGCAAGAGTGAACTTAGAGATTACAGAATTACTCCCAACAGGTAGAACCAAATATAGAAATCTTCTTTTTGTCACCTTTATCACTTCATAGAGGTGGTTCACTTTTATGAGGTAAAAGATCTCTATCTGGAACAGTGGAGAAAACTTGGGTGCACATAAAGCTGTTCTAGTACAAAATTCGAGTTTATTTTCCCTTGGTTAACTTTCCTTTTCTGGAGGGCTCAAGAGTAATATTTTGGGTAGACGAGAGAATTTTTCATTGTTGCAGGTTTGAAGCCCTTGAAGCCCTTGATGCCTAACTGGTGGTTGGGAAACAGAATCTTTGCCAAAAGTCCATGAGAAGATACATTATTAAGATTACAATACCTGAGTGTTACAAAAACCCCCATAACACTATTATTGTTACTTGTTTGGGACATTGATTAACAGCATTTTTAAGGTGCTGCTGCAGCTTCTTAGATCATCGCCATGTTTGCCCAATTTCTCTTTTCTTTCTACAGTGAGCCATTTTCTGTATTCCATTTGCAGATATGACAAAGGAGCACACTTGTTCTTACCATCCTCTGTAATGAGGACGCATGGTTCTAGGCAACAACGTGAAGCTGTTAAGAGGGCACCCAGGCAGCAACTCCAACCAGTTTTTGAGGTTTATGTTGCTGGACGTTTGTGGTTTCTGCAGTGCTTGTCATTTTATCCAATCCCCCATGTTACTAACATGCTAGGAAAACTTTCAGCTTTATGCGCCTGCATTTTTCACTATTTTAGGTTCTGTTTTAGCTGGATTTTTAAAGTCATCAGTTGGAATGAATTGGCCAGGCTCTTGATACACTTGGAATTACCAAATGGAGAATAAACCAGAGGGTGCTTGGCATTGTTGACAGAATATGGAATAGTGGAGGCGGTCTTGCTCATTTGGTGGACCGCACAGATGTGAGTAATTTGTTTCAGTTCTTTATGTTTCTGCTGGTTGTAAATTATATATCTGTCTAAGAATATATTATATCAGTTTGTTTTATCTGATGTCCTCATTGAAGGTACCTCTACCGGAGCGACCTGATACCGAGGATGACACATTGCTCAAGAAATGGAGGTGGAAAGTAAAGTCTGCCAAAAAAGAGAACAGGGAAAGGCATGCTCTGCGTTGCGATATAGAACTCAAACTTTCTGTAAGATGCATTTCTCATAATGTCTGGTCATTGGCATAGTGTCATTAGTTTACTATTTCTGGGTTCATATCAATGTTCTTGATTGTGTTCAGGTGGCACGGAAAATGAAGGATGAAGAAGGTTTTTATTATCCTCACAATCTTGACTTTCGAGGGCGTGCATATCCAATGCATCCATACTTAAATCATCTTGGTTCAGATCTGTGTCGTGGTATTTTGGAGTTTGCTGAGGGGCGCCCTCTTGGAAAGACAGGCTTGCGCTGGCTGAAGATACACCTTGCAAATCTTTTTGCTGGTGGAGTGGACAAGTTATCGTACGAGGGGCGAATGGCTTTTACTGAGAATCACCTTGATGATATATTTGATTCTGCAGACCAGCCTCTTGAGGGAAAACGTTGGTGGTTGCAAGCAGAAGACCCATTTCAGTGCTTGGCAGTTTGCATTCACCTGGCAGAAGCTTTGAGAAGCCCATCTCCAGAAACATGTATTTCACATATTCCAATACATCAGGTATTCCTTACGTCATGCCCAGGCATATCCCCCTGTGGTTCTTTTTTACCAGAGTCGTTGTTCTGGGCCCCTGGAAAGATGAAACATATGCCTAGTCCTCTTAGTTAATTTTGTCAGTCACCGTGATTCTTATATCACAGGCGAGCAAAAAAGTAATTTTGCACTAGTTGCTCCTTGTTTATTTGTTATTGTATTGCTTTCCACACTTCCTAAACTTCTATTTTCTAGTTAATTTCTTTAGTTAATCTGTTCTGATCTTACGGAATCTTTAAAATTCTGGATTTTGTAGGATGGTTCGTGCAATGGCCTACAACATTATGCTGCACTTGGCAGAGACAAGGTACTAGTCTGACTAGTTGAATTGAAGTTCTTCAGTTTCTCTATAATAAAGTCAGCTATCTCAATCCAGACATGTAGAATCTACTTATTTCTCTTTACCATCCTATTGGACATTTTGTATGTTAATCTCTGTTTTTGTTCTTAACTGAGCAATAATAACATGGAAAGTTTCTGCAGCTGGGAGCAGCTGCTGTTAATCTGGTCGCAGGGGAGAAGCCTGCAGATGTCTACTCTGGAATAGCAGCAAGGTAAGAAGTTGTCATGATGCAGTGGAACGTTAAACTGCAAATCTAGCAATTTGCTATTGTATTATGTTGATTTAAAACATTAGAATTCAAAATTTTAGGGAGTCAAAATATGCGAGAAATGGATTCCTGATCAAGAGATATTGGTATAGGGGATTGTGGTTTTATGCATATAAGGCATTAAGAGAATCTCATCTATGGAAACTGTGTGTGTAGAGTATGGATGATCAAGAAATTCTACATGCATATGCATTAATATTATGCATGGGTTCTTGAACTCTGGTCTTATGTCCTGAAGAACTGAGGTTTAGATTTATTCTCCTTGTTTTTGTATATTTTGATGGATGCAAAAGAACTTCTTTCACTGTCCTGAGCAGTGTTTGTTTGAAGATTGTTCAAACAATAGTGAACAGAATTATTGCATAATATGCGTTTCACTGCCTGAGGTTTCTGGTTATCATTCGCTGTTGTAACCTAGGAACAGAAAACTAAGAATATCAAGCAAACATTGTGCGCTTCGAATTTGGAACTCATTTATTTCAGACTCCAAATAAAAGTTCAGTCAGCTTGTTGGACATTTTATGGCTACATGACATTTAAGGATTCTTGTACAAGGTATGAATTGAGTCATATGTTTAACTATTTGTGTAAAGAATCCAAGTCAATCTACTGGTTGCTATAGTGACCTGCTAATTGGTTGTTAGAGAGTTGTGTTTTGGGTTGGCTTCTCCATTTCAAAATATAAAGGTTTGAACATACAAGATTTTTGTATGTTCGATTAAGATAGCAGTTACCTATGATTCATATCTCTGTGGTCTGCAAAATTTTTTTCTCTTATATCCTGTTATTTGATATTGCTAATAGTAATTGCCCCTTGGTGAAAAATCAAGTTTCCCACAAAAGAGAATCGATGTAAAAGTGCATTTGTATAATGCAGAGTTCTTGATATTATGAGGAAGGATGCGCAGCAAGATCCTACAGTTTACCCTGATGCCTTGCGTGCAAGGATATTAGTCAATCAGGTTGTGTGCAAACATTTTGTTTTTGATAACATGGCCATGTCATTACACCTAGTTCTATTGCAGAAATTTTAGTTTCCGTTGAATTTCAGAAGCTTCACATGGTATATTTTGCTGAATATACATTATAAGTTTGCAAGATGCATTACTGGCTTATGCCATCTTACTGAAGGTTGACTCTCGCTTTGGCACACCGTGTAGGTGGACAGAAAATTGGTGAAGCAGACAGTGATGACGTCTGTGTATGGTGTGACTTACGTTGGTGCTAGAGAACAAATCAAGAGAAGGTTGAAAGAACGTGGAGCTATTGTAGATGATGAGGAAATATTTGCTGCTTCTTGCTATGCTGCAAAGGTAGAAAAGGAGAATATGTATTCATTCATTGCAGAGGATAAGAACGCACATCACTGATGAAATTTATTTAATTGCTTGAACAGGTAACGTTAACTGCTTTAGGTCAGATGTTTCAAGCTGCACGCAGTATCATGAACTGGCTCAGTGAATGTGCAAAGGTGTGTTGCTGCCTTTTTTCTTTTTTTTTTTTGGCTTCTTCCATTATGCATTTTTTACTTTATTTTACGTACTTGCTTTATAAATACATCTTATGCTGCCTCATTTTTTTTCTTTTGGTAACTGATCAGATCATTGCTTCTGAGAATGAGCCAGTGTGCTGGAAAACACCACTCGGACTTCCTGTTGTACAACCTTATCGTAAATTCGGAAGGCACTTTGTGAGTTGTAGTGAATAAACCATGATCAAACACTTATCAAAACAGAGCAACCATTTAAGAGTTGTTAGATGAAAACATCTTACGTTTCATGTTATTTAGCTTCTTTAGTAATTTGCTTGCAGGTCAAAACTTCACTGCAGATGTTGACTCTACAGCAAGAGACAGAACAGGTAGCCAGCTGCTCTCTTTGTTTTTGTTTGTTTCATGTTGGTTTGTCCACCATTTCAAGTTTCAACTGTGGGAGATCAACCTTTTTCCGCTGCTGAAAAGATCTTGAGGATTATTATGTCTTACTGCACACCGTTTTCCGTTGTTCTTGAGTTGTTACTGCAATATATTCTTAGAAACTTTAGCGAGTGACTTATTTTCTTCTAGCTGCTTTGTGCCGCTTTTTATGTGGATTTTCATAGGTTTGATTGGAGGACTTAGAGAAGCCAAGGATGCATGGTCCTGTTATTCACCTGTGTCCTGACCGCTAAAAGGGTCAAATTGGCTGTTCTGTCTATATAGGCTATTCTAGTTTGGATGCATGCACACTGTTATAGGATCTGAGAGCTACTAACCATGTTTTGCTTTTTCCTGCCTTGCATCTTTTGAGCTCAGTGTTGAAAAATTATCAGGGTAGGACAGTCATTATGAAGAGGATGAGTTTCCCATGTGGCATGATATCTGCCTGCATGGTGTAACTCGATGGTTTTTTTCTCCCAGTGAGCAAGTATAAAACTCTGGTTTAGATACTAGATTAAAATGGTCTGTAATATCTTTGGGTTCTTGAGCTACTTAGTTTGCAGCTGGGCTGAAGTATTTGCAGGAAAAAGATGAGATAAAAGAAAAGATGAGTTGCCGAATTCCTGGATCTTTGATTTTAATTTTGTTTGATGTTTTGTTGTCGTGCAGGTCATGGTCAAACGACAGAGAACAGCTTTCCCACCTAATTTTGTCCACTCTCTTGATGGTTCACACATGATGATGACTGCAGTTGCTTGCAAAAGAGCAGGCTTAAGATTTGCAGGTCTTTTGCTTTACATTCTTCTCTTTGCTGTCTTATTCCTAGTTTTGATTACTCAATCTACACATGGGTCTGTGGTTACAGGAGTTCATGATTCTTACTGGACACATGCGTGCGATGTGGACGAGATGAACAGGATACTTAGAGAAAAGTTTGTTGAACTCTATGAACAACCAATACTGGAGAACGTAAGTTTTAGCATTTAGTTTTGTATCTTATAAAAAATGAATTTCCATTGCATTTGTATGGCCTTGTCAATCGTACTTGACCAGCTTTAAACTGATTGGTTGAGATTTTAAGTTTTGTTAATTTCCAAATCGCATTTCTCTTTCTATGCAGCTATTGGAGGGCTTTGAGCAGTCTTTTCCCTCATTATCTTTCCCTCCCTTACCTGAACGGGGTGACTTTGATCTGAGAGATGTGTTACAGTCACCTTATTTTTTCAACTAATCAAATTCGAGGGCTTCGTTCAGCCTTACAGTAATAATACATCATGATGTTGTTGGTAGGCATTTTATATACCAGCATGATCATTAAAGCTTCAGAATGATAACTATTTCTGCTAGAGAACACTTCATCAATGTTTGTCAGAGTGAGCATGATCATGAGGGGGTTAGCTGCACTGTTCTTGTACATATCTTGGAATCAAGCAACTGCCTGGTCTTTGGGACTTGGAATACTTGTACAGCAAACGTGTATCCTGTTGTTGCTTGGGACTTGGGTTGAATGGACGAGAGAGCTCCCCAAGAAGGAGCTAATGTTAGTTTGCGGTTAACCTGCATGCCCTATACTTGACAAAATCCGAGTAGCAGCAAGTTCCTTGGAATTTTGGCCTGAATGTATCCCAGTGGTGCAGCTGATACTTGTTTTTGTCTTTACTGATACATTCTATTTAGACTGCTCTGATTCTCATGGCCCATTGCATAAACCGTGCCTTGAATTTGTAAAAATGTCTTGTTCTGATTATGGAGAACACTCAACTGTAACGAAATATTTTGTTTTATGCCTGTACAGAAATGAATTAGAGAACTTTTTGGTTCGTGGAATATAGTTTGGACATAACATTCCTGTGATGTCTGATGCCATTCTTCTGGCTCCCACCAAATTAAGCAATGAAACGAGACTGATTCTTCCTACATGGCCAATGGCACTGTTCGCTAGTGCTTTGGCAGTGGCACACTGGAAAATTGGAAATGGGGTCGCGGAAGTTGTCAATCCAAATTGGTGTAGCCCGAGTTGGAAAAAATGTATATTCTACTCGGGGGATGTATGTGCCAAATAGTAACATTATAACTAATTAATGGTTCTTATTTACCATTTCTAAGGTGGAAGATTATTTGTATTTTTACTCATTTTCCATAAAACTTCTCATATTTTTTTCATTTTAAAAATTATCAATTAATTATGATATTATTATCAAACACGTCATCTGATAAACCCATTAGATTTTCCGTCCAAAATTTATTATGCACTTTGAAAAAAATTAAGTAAATAGAGTATCAATCGTTTGGAGGTGCAACTCCTTCGAAAAAGGTGCCATGCATGCGCCCAGTCAAATTGATGAAACTACAATGTTGCAAATTACTACCAACCAACCCTTCATCACTTGATATTTTCAAGTACGCAGCAGGGACGCCCCAACTGTTGGCATGTGAAAAGTCATCCTTTCAGCATGTTCCCAGCTGTTCCATTATCATTAATTACAAGCAATCTCTCCATTGATAAGTGTCCCAGGGTGATGATCACTTTCAATAAAGCAGCAGAAAGGATTTAATGTTGCTCCTCAAGCTACAAGTACAATGCCAGATTATGATACAACAACATCCATATGTGCCAGCATGTAACCAGCGTCCCCCAGTTCTCAACGACTGCAACCACCATGCGGCATGCGTCTCAATAATTGTTTACCTTCTGTTACTCTAGATGGCTTGAAATTTTAATTCACGAAGAGAACTATGACATCAATTGATCCGTGGGCCTTTTTGTTTTCACATGCATATGCTCACTTAGGCTATGGAATGCCATGCCAGAGTGTCATCTCTTTGCACAATAACTAGGCCTGCGATTGGTTTTGAGTCTCTTGGCCTCCACTTTATAAGGATAAGGAGCCAAATAGCACAAGCCACCGTATATGTGTTTTAGTATCCATAACGATCATTCAGAGAAGTTCTTCCATCACCTGATTGTCCTGCATGGTGCATTAACAAATTCGTGAGGAAAGCTGCACATTGACCCCTTACTACCCAAAAAAATTGTGATTTTCAAAGAGGGGGAAGATTTTACCTTCAGGAGGCACCCATGAATCATACTCTGAATGGCTATTGAGAAAGGTCGGTTTCTCAGGGCCAAGCACTCTTTTTGGCTTTTTATTGTCCTTACCACTGCCATTTTGCCTTCTGTCTACGACCGACTGACTTTCATCCCTTCCTTGATCATCTTCTGCCTGGTATCCACGCGTATGTTTCAGTATTAATGCAACAGCATCCTCTGCTAATAATTTTGCTCCTGTAGAGGATGAAGTGGACTGTTCAGAAGCTTCATCATATCTGGCCCCGGAACTATCTGTTTCTTTCCGCTTCCTTATAATCAGACCAGGAGCAGCACTTTCAATCTCTGAACCCATCTTCTCCACATTAGACAGCACTTTCTGCCTGTCTTTGTAATCTACAAACTGATCAGATTCATCTATGTTGGTCACTTCTTGTTGCTGTCTCTCTTTAACCTCCATGTTGTCTACTGCACCAAGCCATTGAGGCTTCACAACTGTGTAGACTGCAGGTTTACCCTCAGGTGCATCAGTGACAATCTTGTCTGCTTCTGGCTCACTAGGTTTCACCTCTGCCACCCTGTCATCTGCCCTTTTCTGAGAGATGTTAACTGATTTCCCCAACCCACTAACCTTTTTTGGTTCTGCTGGAGGATGTATTTTGGCAGCTGCATCGCGTGCTTTGCTAGTATCAAGTTTCTTTTCTTGTACTTTTGAATCCCGTCGCTTTGCGGCTTCTCCTGAGGGATCAGCAATCTTCAATAGGAAAAGTATCCTATCCAGTTCAGATTGAAGAGCAGATAACTCTTTTTCAAGTTGTGTGGTTTGATCAAGGACTGAGAAGAAATATGGGAAATCAGCAACAATATCAGCATAACAAGAACTTTAAACTTGGAACGAGTAACTATTTAGTACATAAACCAAGTGTTTAGAAAGACAATACTATCACATAGATTTTTATTATTTCCTTCTAGAATCCACTGTCAACATTCAAGATAACTTCTACATAGCCTTTCAATAAGAGCAAACAAAATGAAATCACATAGTTAAGCTATCAAAATTAGATTCTGAAATTTAAAGTTGATTTATCATTTGAAAGAGATACCTACAAGGCTACAATATATATATCTTAAACTTCAAGTTCCATCTTCATTCAGAATAACCAATTAGACCATAGACATTAAAATGCTTGTAAATTAATACAGCTGACGTCTAGATTTCACACCAAATGTTAAAACATATCTTTGAATTGCAGT
This sequence comes from Turnera subulata, assembly GCA_028386065.3. Classification (NCBI taxonomy): domain Eukaryota; kingdom Viridiplantae; phylum Streptophyta; class Magnoliopsida; order Malpighiales; family Passifloraceae; genus Turnera; species Turnera subulata. The sequence continues at coordinate 224,431 of JAKUCV010005019.1, read as the reverse complement.
ATCCGTTAAAAAAGGTCAATAAAACAAATCACTGTTACCAGGGCAACACTGTGACAAAAGAAAAAACTAATTCATTTAGATGCAGTCATGCCATACCTAGTTGAGATGACAGCCCAGACATGTAAGCATCAAGTGCATCTCCAGCTTCAGTTTCTACTCGAGTTTCTGTTGACATTTTATTCTTCTCAAGCAAAAGAAGCTCTTTCTTTTCTCCCATTTCCTTCATGATGGCATCTCTCTTATCAAGAAGAGAATCAGAAGTTTCAATGGTTTGATCATGACCATTTTTCTTAACTGAAGGCTTCTTTGTCCGGTCATAGAATTCATCATCATCACTGAATGGGTATAGCAACCGTCAATTATTAATATAGATTGCAGTATCATTCTTTTTATGAAAAAAAAAAATACTAGATTTGCTCAAAGAGTAGAAAGCTGCAGTGAATATATGAGACGAATAATAACCATGTCAATGATAAAAAGCAGTGAGATGATCAAAATGATGTGCAGTTAAGTACCTTGAAAATTCTTCTTCATCTTCAGCAGTTCCTTTTTTCTTACCAAAAGTTATCCCCCCAGCACGTGCACCCAAGCTTTCCCGGATACTATCATTAAGCGTCTCTTCCAAGTTTTCCAGTTCTTCCATGATCTGTCAAATATGCAAAATAACATATCATATAACTCACTAGATGTGAGGAGAACATCAAGGCATAATGATCTGAGAGAAGAAAAGGAGAGAGAAGCAGGGAAAAAGTACAAGCTCAGCGCTTGGAATCGGCAAAGAATTTTCACCTCTGTTATTCTTAGTTCATTTCGAGCAATCTGAGTTTGCTGCCCTTGCGTCAATCCACCTTGAGCAATGTCTTTAGCACGGATAGCATCAATTTCTTTCTTCATATGAGCAATCTACAGCCATAATTTCGTTAAGCGTCAAAACCAAATAAAATTGCCATCCAAGAAGCAGAGAATCAATAAACGATTCCAGTAGAAGTTAAAAACCATATCTAGGTTGCTAGAAGAGGCCATGATTTTATTTTATTTTGCATATAATACTTTTACAAATATTATTATGAATGAGCACATCATATCTAAAAAACCATCCAATGCAACTCAATTTCACCATTATCTATGTATGGAAAATGAATCCAAACCTTCTCAGTTCGTTTTATTATTTTTTCTCTTGTTTTCTCCTGCTTCTCCGTAAGCTGTCCTTTGTAGGTTTGCCAAGTTACTTCATCACCGTCATCCTAGAAAATGCAAACAAAGCAGTCAACGGTCATACGAGTCCCAAGAGAGAAATCCACAAGCAAGAAGACTGGACCACCAACAAGCTGGATAGTCATGAAAATTTCAACCAAGAACTTTATACTCCTGAATGCATTCAGCAATTGCTTTCACGCAAATATACACCGATCCACAAAAGTCAAAAACACACAAAACACCGCTTTTCTTGCAAAGGAGCAGAGTCAATATCATAAATGGACAACATCCAACTCATAGTAGCAGAAAGAAAGAAACACAGCAAAATTTGAAGTGACTGGATACAAGCTAAGAAGTTACACCAACCTCCTCTTCCTCGATAGCATCTTCTCCCATACCCCACGAGACACCATCAGCTAGAGATGCTTCCATCTTGGCTCGCCGAAGTGAAGCTTCCCGATCTAGCCTCTCTTGCCGAACCTTCGCCTCTCTAAGAATTTTTCGGTCTGTTTCCTGCAACATAAAAACATGATATGTGACCACAATCGATGCAATACATCAAACACAGTTCTACAGTTGATAAATAACGACTTTGGCATAGCACATGCATTTGACATTTGAAAAGACGAGCGTGTTACAAATGCGGACTTACCGGAGGCATCAAGTCTTGTGGTCCTTGGAAAATGTATAACCGGGATGACCTGGCAATAGAAAACACGCACAAGAAAGATAATGAGGATGGGACAGGTCAAGTAGCCGGAACCAAAATCTTCGAAATACGACGATTATGTGAATAAAAGGAACGATACTCACTGGCCAAACCGGATAACATCACCAACATGTAATTCCACATAAACCTTTTTATCCACCTGCCCAAGATAAAACCCGCAAAAAGCAATCAGCAACTAAAATGATAAAGGAAAAAAATAGCAACACCCAATATTCGAAGACGAAGCAGAATACCTGATTCTTATTAATAGAAGTCCCGTGAGTGCTGCCGAGGTCATAAAGATATGCATCTCCGCTTCTCTTAAACTGGAGAACTGGACCAAAATAACCAGCAGCTTAAACAACAAACCAGGACGCAGAGAGACAGCACAAAAGCGAGGAAAACAAAAAGAAATGTAAAAAAGAGCAAGCAAGTACCGGCGTGAAAGCGAGAGATGGTGGGGTGCTCGAGAACAAAATCGCAGAGATCAACCCGGCCAAACATGTAGGCTCCTTTCTCGCAACTGCATAATTACTCCATCAATCAGCTATAATTAGTACGGAAATTAGTTGAAATTTCATGGGAACGTGTAATGACACAGGGGAGAGAGGAGCTTACACGTCGAATTGGTCGACGATGGAGCCGTCCTTGAGCACTTCCAAGTAGAACTTGTGGCAAGGAAGCCCACTCCACTCCGGGATGGTGTACGGGACCGGTGGATTGGATTGGGGCTTTCCTTGCTCCTTGGACGGGGAAGGGCTAGGGTTCTTGGGAGGTGGCGGGCCCATTGGAGTAGAGAATGGGACCTCGTCGACAGGTGGCTCGGGCGTAGGCTCTGCTTGGGGTTCGGGTTCGGGTTCGGTGGCGGGGTGGTTTGGGGTTCTGGCCGGTGGAGGCCCCATGGCGGTCGTCATATCTCGTCGGCGGGGAGTGGAGAGAGAGGGTACGGAGAAACAAATAGCGCCACGAGTGTGTTTTCTCTCTTTTTTAAATTCTCTGTAATATGGGGGATTTGGACAGCGGAGGGACGAGGAGGAACGGTGATGGCGGTGTTTGTGCTCTTTTTTTTTTTTTTTCTTTTTGTCTGTGCGACTTAATTATTTTTTTTATATACATTATTGTTTGTTTGCTTGTATGCAACAACTTGGGCTTATTTCTCCTATTTTTGCTATTGGGCCTCATTTCTCTTTTTTTTTTTTGCTATTGGGCCTGAAGGAAGTTCACAATTTTGCCGCTTTCAAATTGGTTGGAACGGACCAGCATAGCTCAGCTCAAGAGAGCAGTTTTGGAATCTGATTCGTTAATACTCATTGATGCTTTGAAGAATGCCAACAATGAAGCAGCAGATTGGGGGTATTTGATGCTTTGGTCTCTCGCGTTAAAGCTTTGTTGGTTAATTTTGAAGAGTATGTTTTATCTTTCGTAAATAGAAAGAATAGAAGTGCTGCAGGGTTGCTTAGCTAAGTTTGCAAGGCACACTGGTGGTACTGGTGCATCAATCCAGTTACCCAGTTCCTTCTGGGATGTAATTGAAGCTGATATGCAGTGAATGAAATGACTACCGTTGTTAAGAAAAATAATTGAAGCATTTGATCCTCTAATCCCACCAAATGATGACCATTTACATCCTCTTATAGTTCCTGGACGCTCCTGTCTGTTTTGGTAACCGTGTATATAATTATACTGGAAAGGAATCGAATTGACTGCAATTGTAGTTTTTGTCAAAAAATGGATTCGTACATTTTGCAATCAGTTGCCTAATTCCATAAATAAGAAACCAAGAACCACATTTACAATCCGTTCGTTCGACAGTATAGATACACTTTCATCCACCGACAAATCACGAGTTCCGGCTTGAGACCTCATTTCCTAATAATGTACCGGAAATCACCTCCTTTGACATCAAATCTACAGTCATTTTCAACTCCTCCGCCAGTGCTCTCCGTCACAAGCCACTGGAAAATATTGTGAAAACAGCTAAAGACCAGCAATAGATAAGAAATATTGAATTAAACATGAGCATTAACTAACCCCAGGATCATTAGAACCAGAAAAAGGAATTGTTATCTTAAAATAGGAAATTTTAGCGATAACAGGAAGCAAGCAGCAACAAAATCATCCAATAAGCACCCCGCAATACTAACCCCGAGAAAGTACCCTCAAAAATCCATCCCAAACACGCATGCCTCATCCTCGACGACCCGTCGCTTGCGTGAATGTAAGATGAATGTAATGAAAACGAAAAACCGATATGCACGCACGCACAAAAACCGTAACTGTATGGATTGTTTCTGGATCAGCTAACTCTAATCACTAATCAAGCACAAAAGCTGCATTATCCCCAACAAAACAAACAAACTTTAGATTCGGAGTCTGTACACCAAAAGAAGAGAACATATTACAGTAGTCTTTTATGAAGGCGGATTTTGGTGGTAAGCAGACTGCACTTTGGATTCCAACAGAGAAACGTATTTATCCAGAACCGAAACCGCAGCTTCGAACTCCGTCACTTGCTTCTCTATCGCGTCGATTTGCTGCACATACTCGTCGAAACTCCCGCTCTTCTCCTTCAATTGCTCCACAAACACCCTCAACCCTGACGCCACGTCACCGAATCCGCTGTACTCTTCCGCCACTCTCGCGTTCATTTTCTCCAACAACTCCAGTTGGTTAGTTGTCCCCTGACAAAAAAAAAATAATTTCGTAAAAACAAAAACATCAAAGAGCTGGTGGGATTGCAAATTGAGTGTAAGTTAGAGGGTAATAGCAGAAGGGGAAGAAAAATTAGGGATTGCTAATGTTTTCTTTTAGGGGGTACCTGGAGTTCTGATTTGATCATGGTGGAAATGTTGGTGAAGAGATCGTTGAGTGAATCGGCCAGCTCGTCCCGGACCTCTGGTTGGGGTTGCTCTGCCGTCTTTGATGGAGCTGCCATGATCTTTTGGCTGGAGGAGCTGAATCCCGAAATTTGTTTATATTGAAATTAAGTGTGGTTTTTGTGTTAGACAAATTTATGTTTTCCAGGTCAACAAACCATTCTTACACGCGGCGCGTGTAATTCTCCCTAAGAGTCTTAGTCCTTCTTTGTGTGTTTCCTTTGCCCCTTCTCTCAAACACCTGGTGGGCATCGAACGATGTCGACCGGTGACCCCCCTTTCCCAAGGGAGGAGGGTAACGGAGCGAAGAGTGATGATGAGAAGATTGGTCACAGCCACAAGAAAGTGCGCCTGGGTTCTGGCCTTAGTAGGCGGGGTGGAGATAATGCAAAAGGCTTAGGTGTTGGAGTGGAGGAGAGTGAGACCACCAAGAGGAAGATTTCCTTCAAGGAGTTATTACTTGGCCCCTCATCTCCAGAGGTGGACATGGAAGATCAGCCGGCTGGGGTTGAGCATGATGAATATGACTATGTGGTGTCGGATTCAGAGGATGAACTGGAGGACCTGGAGTGTCCATCTGTGCGCTTCACAGCTGAGGAGAAGAAGTGTATGTACAGGAGATGGAAGTACGCTTTAATTGTGAAAGTGCTGGGTAAGAGTGTGGGCTACCGCTTTCTCCAGAATCGCTTGACGTCTCTATGGCACACCCAACGCCCATTCACTCTCGCGGCAATGGGCAATGACTTCTTCTTTGTGAACTTTGCTTGTGTGGAAGACTACAACTCAGTCTTGGCTGGAGGACCTTGGACTGTGGCAGATCACTATCTCACGGTGAGGAGATGGCATCCGGGTTTTGACCCATTCGAAGCTTCGATTGAGCGGATTGCGGCCTGGGTCCATATCCCTTACCTTGGGATGGAGTACTATGAGGACAGGGCACTATACCGCATTGGGAATAGGCTTGGGCGCACTCTGAGAGTTGACAGGGCTACCTTGGCTGGAGAGAGGGCTGAATTCGCAAAAATTTGTGTTGAGGTGGATCTTTCCAAACCACTTGTGGCTAAATTCCGTACTGGAAGGAGGATTTGGAGAGTTGAATATGAAGGCTTGCATTTGATCTGCTTTGGGTGTGGCCTTTATGGCCATAAGCAAGAGGAGTGTCCGAATGCGAAGTGTACCGTGGATGACGAGCAGGATGTGAATGTGGAATCCCCGCCGGTTAAACCATGCTACTATCAGGGGGCGGCTATTCCTCGTGCAAGACCTGAGGTGTTTGAAACTCGGGGTCAATGGATGTTGGTGCAGAAGAAAGCTCGCAATAGGAGGGAACCAAGTTTGGGACATAAGCAGGTTGCTGACAAATCCGTGGACAGGAGCAGGTCTCGTTTCGATGTCCTATCTGGCCTAGAGGAAGACAATGGAAGCAGCATGAGAAATCAGACTAATGTGAAGGATAACCTTGCTAAAGGTAAAGAAAAAGTGATGGGGATTAACTTGGTGCGACCTGAGCAGAGCAGGAAGAGTACTACGAGCCAAAACATAGAGAAGAGGATGGTACAGGACAAGCCCAAACGAGTTGTGGAGGCTGATGCTTCAGTGAGCTTGAAGGCAGTTGTGGATAGTAAGGTGGTCGATCTAGGACAAGGAAAAGCCATCTTAGTGAAGGATAGGCCAAAGAACCCACTGATGGACATTACCAACACAACGAAAGGGGTCCAAAGTACCACCTCAACGCATCCACGGCCAGGCGAATTGACTAATGCTACTTCTGGGGAGGTGCTGCCCGGAAACTTGCAGCAGAATGGACCTCAGAACATGGATTTGGTGATTATGACCGAGGAAAAGCCTCCTGACCGGTGTGCAAAACTCGGTTGTCCGAGTGGAAACCGACATATAGAGGATTGTGTCCTCCTTGATGTGGAGCTTGCTGAAGAAACTCAGGTATCTGAAGCTTCTAGCGCTCTTGACCCTTGTATTGATTGAGTTATTCCTCCCTCTCCATGTTATGATGATATCTAGCATTTTATATTGGAACTGTCGTGGTGCTAAGAGCAGAAGGCTTCACGGCATATTGACCGATCTTATAAGGATTCATTCTCCTGATTTGATAGTACTTGCCGAGCCTAAAATTAGTGGAGACGTCGCGGATAGAGTGGTTAGGAGGATGGGACTAGAATGGATTGCTCGAGTGGAGGCTAGTGGATTCTCTAGCGGTCTCTGGATCCTAAGTAGGCGACAGGTTGTGGAGTTTAATATCTTGGAAGACAATCCACAGTTTATTCATGGACGAATTACCGAGAAGGATGGTGTTGCTTGGTGTCTAACCGTTGTGTATGTTAATCCCTCTTGGGATCTTAAAGTGCAGTTTTGGGCAGACTTGATACGGATAGGTAGCGGTATTGAGGAACCCTGGGCTGTCATGGGAGACTTTAATGATGTTTTGACAATGGATGAGAAGACGGGGGGTTTACCTGCTACCTTGAGTCGCTGCAATTGGTTTCGAAGCAGACTTGAGGAGTGTAATTTAGAAGATGCGGGTGCGGTGGGCCCTAAATTCACTTGGAGAGGGCCGAAAAGAGCTGGACTCCGCCGGATTTTCGAGCGGCTGGATAGGGTAGTCAGCAATACAGAATGGAGCTTGACATTCCCTGAGGCGGTAATTCGAAACTTGCCCAGGGTAAAATCCGACCATCACCCAATTTTGCTCACTCTCCAGATGTCTCTCGGGATTGGGCCTAAACTCAAACCATTTAGATTTGAAGCTGCTTGGCTTCAACATGATTCCTTTAAGGAGATGTTGGCTTCTGGATGGAGGAGGAATCTCCACATTGCTGATGCCTTATCCAAATTACAAGAGTGTCTACACAAATGGAATAAGGAAGTTTTTGGGAATATCTTCTACAGGAAAAAGCGCTTACTAGCAAGGTTGAATGGGGTTCAAAGGGCGCTAGCCTCATGTCCAAACCCCTTTCTCGATTCGTTAGAGGAAGATCTGTTAGTGGAATATCATAAAACCTTGGCGCATGAAGAAATTTTGTGGCATCAAAAGTCCAGAGTGAGATGGTTGATCGAAGGGGATAGAAATACAAAGTTCTACCATCTGTCTACGGTTATTCGCAGGAGAAGAAATAAGGTGAATGCACTGAAGAACCTCTCTGGCGACTGGATCTGGAATGAACAGGAATTGCAGCATCATGCTGTCGACTTCTTTAGAAAGTTATATGAAAAGGAAGAGATTTCTCGCCCTCGGCTTCTGACTCAGACTCTGTTTCCGAGCTTAGAGGTAGCAGAGATTGGCAAACTGAGCAAGGTCATCTCTAATGACGACATTTTTATGGCGGTCAAGGAAATGGGCCCTTTGAAGGCACCCGGTCCAGATGGGTACCAAGCACTATTTTATCAGACACAGTGGGAGAATGTAGGCCCGGAAGTTCTCAAATTTGTGCGTGACTTTTTAGAAGGCAAAGAGGATTTAAAAAGAGTAAACCACACCTTCCTTGTGCTAATACCAAAAGTCCCTATTCCTGAGAGTATCCTACAATTCAGGCCGATTAGCTTATGTAATGTAAGCTACAAAATTATATCCAAGGTGTTGGTGAACTTGGTGAAGCCGATACTACCTTCTGTTATCAGCAAAAATCAGAGCAGCTTTGTGGCGGGGAGACAGATTGTAGAAAACATTCTCATTGCTCAAGAAGTTATGCATTCTTTCAAAGGAAGGAAGAAGGTTCGAAAGTACATGGCATTGAAGATAGACTTGGAGAAAGCGTATGATAGAATGGACTGGGACTTTATTCAGGATACTTTGTTCGAGGTTGGATTTCCAAGTAAGTTGTGTGAGCTCATCATGTTGTGCATTCGAAGTACTTCTCTACAGCTACTATGGAATGGCTCAATCTCAGAACCATTCAAGGCTTCTAGGGGTTTGCGACAGGGCGACCCTCTGTCCCCCTACATTTTTGTGATATGTATGGAAAAATTATCCCATATTGTCTCAGATGCTGTGCAAGATGGGAGCTGGAAACCTTTTAAATTTTGCTCTACAGGTCCAAGGCTCTCTCACCTGCTCTTTGCGGATGACTTATTACTATTTGCGGAAGCTTCATTGCAGCAGGTTAACACGATCAAGCATTGCTTAGAGCGGTTCTGTGCTGCTTCTGGTCAAAAAGTGAATGTTGAGAAGTCAAGGATCCTCTTCTCTGAAAATGTGAGGATGTCTGAACGAAGAAGCTGGGCACGTGAATGTGGATTCATACTCACCAATGACTTTGGAAAGTATTTAGGTGTACCACTTATCCATCAACGGGTGACGAAGAATACCTACGGGAGTGTTGTGGAAAGAGTGCATCAAAACTTAGCTAAATGGAAGGTCTCTAACCTCTCTTTTGCGGGAAGAGTCACCTTATGCCAATCTGTCCTTAGCGCTGTGCCAAGCTACACAATGCAGAGTACCTGTTTGCCTAAAGGTACGTGTGATGAAATTGATAAGATATGTCGTAGATTCATTTGGGGAGGGGATGAACATCATAGGAAAATACATCTAGTGAAGTGGGATGTGGTTTGTCAACCTAAAGGTGTTGGGGGCCTCGGAATCAGAGACATGCGGAGTAATAATGAAGCTTTCTTGCTAAAACTCATCTGGATAATGATTAATGAACCACACAAACTGTGGGTCCAAGTTATTATGGCTAAGTACTGGATGCAGGACGGTGAGGAGTGGTGTATGAAACAAACGAAGGTTGTCTCCCATTTATGGCGAAGTCTGCGTGGTCTATGGGAGAAATTTGAAGGAGGGCTGAGATGGATTGTTTCAAATGGTCAGGAAGTTGAGTTTTGGAATGATCTATGGGTTGAGAACCATGGATACCTCATATCTGAAACTGAACACCCGATTGAGGAGCTAGACCTGAGTAGTAAAGTGATTGACTTTGTGAGGGATGATGGTCTTTGGGCCATAGAGGAATTAAGAAAGTTCTTGCCAGACCAAGTAGTGCAACAGATTATTGCCATTTGTCCGCCTGAGAGGGATGCTTTACAGGACTCGGTTGCTTGGGCTAATGGGAAGAATGGCCAATTCTCGGTAGGAGCAGCTTATAACTATTTGAATGCCAGTAAGTGGGGATTGGAATGTGAAATCTGGAAGGAGATTTGGAAGTGGCAGGGTCCTCAACGAATCCGAACCTTCATGTGGCTGGTAGCACATGGACGAATTCTAACTAATGAACAGAGATTCCAGCGTGGACTGTCTCACCTCAAGAGCTGTCCTGGCTGTGATGATGAAAGTGAGAGTGTGCTTCATGTCCTACGAGACTGTTTGGAGGCTAAGCAAATCTGGAATGAGTTTTTACTTGAATTTAATGTACCTACAGAGTTCTATAACGGATCCATAAGTGATTGGCTTCGGAGGAATTTAATTCAGGGTATGGGGAGGAACAGATCCGAGGAGTGGAAACTAGTTTTTGGAGTAGTGTGTTGGTTCATATGGAAGCGCCGAAACAGCAGGGTCTTTGCCCCAGAAAATTTGATGGACGTGACTGATTGTATAAGGGCCTGTAGGCTCTTCCTCTGTGACTTTAAGGCTTGTTATAGCCGTGACAAGGAGAGTGTGAGAGGGAAAGAGGAGAGATTAATCTTGTGGAAGAAACCAAGGGCTGGATGGGTGAAGCTAAACACTGATGGAGCAAGCAAAGGTAACCCGGGCCAAGCAGGGGTTGGAGGTCTGATTCGAGACTCGGATGGCAGGTTCTTAGGGGCATTTGCTGGCGGTGTGGGCTGGTGTAATGCCTTGCAAGCTGAACTATGGGCAATCAAAACGGGACTAGAATTGGCTTGGGATTTGGGAATGCGAAGAGTGGAATTAGAGGTGGATTCCTCAGCTGCTATTTCCTTGATTTTGCAGGAACCTAAGTCTACTGCTAGCTCGAGCATACTTTGCAGAAGGATTGATGAGTTGAGGAGAAAGGACTGGTGTGTTGAGGTGATGCATACATACAGGGAAGCCAACTCTTGTGCTGACTTTTATGCCAACAAAGGCACTAGCATGGCTGGTTACATGGAACGATATATAGAACCTTGTTCTCAAGTTAGATCCTTTTTGTTTAAAGACTTGATTGGAGCTAATGACTCCAGGCTTGTAACTATTAGTTAATTAATAAAGGCTGTTAAGCCCCTTCTAATCAAAAAAAAAAAAAAAAAAAAAAAAAAAGACCGCACCACCCAAGTACCATATAACCCACGAGCCCTACTTTGTGAAAAATTACGATGTTTTAGCATGTAGGTGAGTGTGTAAATTAGGGGAAGGCCAGCGTGATGCTACTATTTTGTACTAATGTCAACCCAATAACGTGTGAAAACATATTTGCACCTTCATTGTGTTTCTTAATGGGCTAGAGTCCAGGACATGAAAGAATTCATCAACAGCTCTCACCCACCTGCAAGCGGGAAACAAAAAACAATCATGACCATTTGTGGTCTCAGCACACATTATCTTATCATAGGACAGTTATTATTTTAGTATGGACGAGATGAGCTCACCTGCAAGAAAGTTATAATTAGAAATTACCAAAAGCCATTTCAGTTATTTTGCTAGTCATTTATATGCAAGAAGTTATTGAGAAGAAATCATTGAGTTGGAGAGAAAAGTAATTACCATAAGCTATTTGCTAATAAACCTTCAAAATATGCTAGATGTCCTCCATGCTTTGTTGCAGCTAAGATGATGTTCGGATTAGCCCTGTTATAAGCATAATAGATTAATTTCACAAAGGATTACAATACTTTTGCAAGTAAAAGCAAGTTACCACATCATCGGCATTGATATATAAAAACATCTTACCGACATTCATCCCACGGAATAGCTTCCTTCGTACAAACTGGGTCATCCAAAGCACTAATGCCCAGAAGGGGCACCGATATTTCCCCCATCAAGTTAACAGAACTAGAGCGCCTGTAATATGTGTCCACAGTCTGGAAACATGAAAATGATGATTCAGGAGAAGGATAATAATCAACTTGGCATATAAATGAGTTCAACTAACAACTTTCACCTCATATTTTGCCAGAACGCTGGTAGCATGTGTGTCAAAATGCCGAACGGAACGTGACTGTCAAAGCATGACACAATCGACAATATCATCACAAGGAATAAGCATACTAGAAGAAGAAAATCTGCTTAAGCTGAAACAAGTATGCCACTGTCTTTCCATGTCAACATGTAAAAGGGGATAATGAGAAGTATGAACAAACTTCATCTCGGCCTCTGTTGATTATAAGAATGTGCAATATAAATTTTCAATCACTAGAATCAAATCTGCTTTCCTTATCAAATTTTCTTCAAATAATAATGTTCAGATTCATCTGAAAGCAAGATTTCTGATCGCCTACCAGTTCAATACTTTACAAACTTGCTTCTCAAAGAAAAAAAGGTCTTCAAGTCTTTCATCAAATTAAAAGTGCAATCATGTTATCGTTGCAAGTGATGAAAACTTCATGTAAGAATACAGGCACAAATATCTCTTCTAACATTCAAGTGCATGACAAGCAATTGGAGAAGTTCAAAATAGAATAGAAAAGGAGAGTTACGGGAAATCACCTGCTCAACACTGTCCCAATCAGTAAGACGAGACAAGATAGATTGATGCCTGCAGAGCAACATAGATAAGATGCAGAACTGACAAATGGTTCAAGCACAAAATTTGATAGCAGGACAAGCAAATTGTGCCATAGGAAAATTAAAAACAGTATCCAAATAGAATCATTAGGCTAGGATATCACTACGGCTAGAAGAAATTCAGAATCAGAAAACTATAAAGAAAACAGTAAACAGACTTACAATTTTGCATAAGTTTTAAGGCCGACTGCTAACACCCTGTCATAGAGTCTCTGCACAAGCCTGCGATTGATATACCTATCACAAATCTGCAATAAATCAGAGCAAAGGTTTGTCAATGCCTCTTCAAAGTTTTCTCTGCTTGCTTCATATTGTGGATAACTGGAAGACAAATTATTTGTGTGCTGGTAGGAGATATGCAGAGGTTAGATGCAAGAATCTAGTCCATTCAAGAGATGTAGATTAGATATCATAGTACGGTCAAAATCACTAGACATGACATTAAAGGTTGCAGAAACATAAAGGAATCTTATCCTTCAGAATCTGCAACTAAATGCTAGTACCCATCACATCAGAAATGATAATACTAACCAAAAGGTCCCAAGGAGAGCAGACAGAGGAAGCTCCAATAAGAGGCGTATTAACTCCCTCCTCGCCAAGATATTTTACCTGGAAGAATTAGTCCAACTTAATAAGCCTATAAAAATACCAAACACAAAAAATTGAAAGCAAAGCCTTCTGTGTTTAAATAGCAAAGGACTGTTAAAAAGTCAATTTACCAGCATATTGGCACCAAGACTAGTTCCAACAGCATATAATGGAGCTTCAGGATACTGAGTGTGGACATGATCAATAACTGTCCGGATGTCCTCTGTCCACCCACCATTATAGAAGCAATCAGACTGACCATATATAATTATGAGAGGAGACCTTGTTAGTCAAATCATCTACCACCAGAGACAGCTTAAACAAGCATTCCATCTATTAAGGCAGAACCCCTGAAACCATAACCAACTGTATATCTCCAGGCCCAAAAGTATAAAAGTCAAGAATAAAGAAGAAACTTCGCTTCATAAGAAATCAAAAGCTTGCAAGTTGATAATCCGCACTCACAGTTATCGATACGCCTCCGAGTCCACGATGATTGCAAACAACAACATTCCATCCTCCCCTGGCTATCTTCAACGCAAGATGTTTTATATACTGTTCACACAGCACAATTACATGACTAAAACGTTAAAAAAAAGAAACCCATACCGGGTCTTTAGCTTCTACAAACAAAGGGAAGGAACTCACAGCAGAATCAGAATCACTAGTTAAACCTGGAACCACTACTGTTATGGGAACTTTATCAGCATCATCATTAACATTGGAGACAGCTCCATTTACTGCAGCAAAATCACAAACGTGGAAACATTACAGCCTACTTACAAATCGGATTCAAACAACAAGAAACAACAAAAAAGTAATTTCACCGACCATCGTCGCGCATTAACCAGTCTAAAGCAATCGTTCCACCATCACTAGTACGAAATAGTTGCCTGAAAAAATTGACAATAGCAAAAATTTCCGTTATACTTTGCAACTAACTAATTTACAGTTAAACGAGTAAACCTTGCAACTACAGTAAAACACTCCAGAGGAAGCAAACAAGGCAATCCAAGCCAAGCTATTGCTAGATTCCAACTTCACTCACTTTAGTATCAAACAAACAAATCCACATATATTATACTAGTACTTTTTCTTGACTTTAAAAAGTCAAACAAGGCATCGCTCCCTCCATAGTTGACTTTTTTAAGCGGGGATTGGATTAACCTTTTATAAGTGAAATCCTCAGGAGCTTTGGCGAGGCAGCTCAAGTAAGCTGTAATGAGATGAGGACTTGATAGCCAAGGCGTGGGGGAGAATCTTCCGTGGAGGACGCGACACTTGGCAGCAACGGATTGGTAGAGCTCGGACCCGGAGGCGTAGGTCAACGCCACGGGATCGCCGCGGAAGCCGGAGAGGAAATCGCCGAGGAAATGGATTTCGAGGAAGTTGTAGAGGAAGATTAGGGAGAGGAGGAGGAGGAAGCAGAGGTAGTGATGGATTGGGACGAGAGATAAGGCTTCGAGGAAGAGTGAGTAAGGAGAAAGAGGAAGCAGGCATGGGTCTTCTGGTGATGGTGATGATGATGAAGATACACCAGAAACGTCCATTTTTTGTGCTTTTTCCGGTGATGGAGGAGAGGTTTTTTTTTTTCCTGGAGGGAAGGAGATAGGAAAGGAAATCACGTGACCTGAATGGTGTGTTGTTTGGTTGTCTCTTCTCTTTTGAAGAGGCCGCGTTTTCGATGATTTTTGTTCTTCTGACTTCCTGAAACGACGTCGGCTCTTTTTGTGGATGCACTAACAAAAACGTAATTGTAAAGACTTGTTTGGGAAAAAAGAAGAAGGAATAAGAGAATGGGGACGGCAAGAAAATAGAATTTCTATCTTCCGTTTGGATAGATCTAAATTAGAAACCTGTAATTATAAAATATTATATTTTTTATTTCAAAGTAAAAATAAGACAGAGAAAGTTTAAATATCTACTTGCAAATGTTTTAATAAAAAAATATGTCGCGGAATATAGTTTGATTATGGAAGAAAAACTTATAAAATAAGATGATACATTTAGGAAATCAACCAAAAATATATAATGTAGGAAGAAAAAAAAAAGATTTATGTTTTTTTTCTCTCTATTGTCCACCTAGTCTCTAACAATAAAAAGGTAATGAAAAGGAAGAATATAGTTTAATTAGAAGTATAAAACACTATTTTTTCCCTTTAGTTGAAATTATCAGTCAATATTATTTAAAGTGATTACTAGTTCCTCATGGACTTCATTCCTTATAACAAATCTATATATGTTTATTCTTATTTCTCCATATAACCTCAAATTATTTTATTTTTTATACTCTATCCTCTATAAAGTAATCGTGAAATACATGTGCTCTAATCAAACAATGCATGAAATACCTTATAATTGGAGGAGATTCATGTACATGCAATAAATGTTTACCAAAAAAAAGTACATGCTATAAGTAACCAATTATCAATTTAGAAAACTAATTGATTCACTAATTAAGAATCCAATTACATGAGGAGTAATCTATAATATAGGCCCACATAAATGTTTAATAAATATCACCATCAATTAATTATAGATTGAACAGGACAAAATTAATCAGTTAAAAGAAATAAAAGGGACATAATTAATCGTAATTGACCGTTGATGAATTATTTAACAGTGACATACTCTATTATTTTCATTTCCACCCACTAATGTTGATACTCATTCTTGTACACTTATTTTGTGCTGATAGTAATAGAGGTGCTGCTGACCCAACCCCAACTGCGGTATTTTTTTATGTGAAACAGCTAACGATAGGGTCAGGCCAGTTAGCAATTCTATTTTATTCAATAGAAGAACCTTGGGAATAACTGAGGAATTCCATTCCTCATCTCCTTTCCTCTTCTGCTCTCTCCTCATAGTCTTTAGACACAGTAACATTTTTAAAGTAGTTAAAGGTTCTTAGGTGGTGATATAGAGATATTTTTCTTGTAATTATACCTCGTAATCAACACACCAATCTCAAAGAAGTCAACGATTTTGGCTACAGTTGTTTAGATAGAGGTATGTATTTTAATTTATTGATTACTCTTGTCATTTCTTTTTTTTTTTTGTCGAAATTACTCTTGTCATTTCTATATAGTAGGGAAGGACTTAGTTAACATAAACTACTAAATGGTTATTCTAAAAAAAAAAAAAGAAACTACTAAATGGATGAGTAGAGGAAATCTTGGCCTCGTTTGATTCAATCTACGTCCGGGTGCTATGCGGCCCATCTCAACTCTTTTTTTAAGGACCCAGACCCAGATCCCCGAGCTACAAAATCTTGTCCACTTACAAGACGACAGCGTTTGTAGTAGAGTCAAAACTCCAAATAAAAAACACAAAACAAATCGGAGCCAGGCAGCCAGCCACCAAACACATTATTATTTCCGAAAAAAAAAACAAAAGCCCACCCTTTTTGAACTCCCATAACCACCCGCATCAATCACGTGCCGCCTCCCTCCTCCTCCTTCCTTCCCTCTAAAATGCCCAAACACAACACCACCACCACCCCCTCAAACCGGAACACCAAAGGAGGGAGAAGAAAAGAAGAAGAAGAAGAAGAAGAGGATACAAAATGGACGTTAACGCCTGTCAGCTTCCTCTTTCTCCTTACTCCCTCTTCCTCAAAGCCTTATCTCTCGTCCCAATCCATCACTACCTCTGCTGCCTCTTCCTCCTCTCCCTCATCTTCCTCTACAACTTCCTCGAATTCCACTTCCTCGCCGACTTCCTCTCCGGCTTCCGCGGCGATCCGGTGTCCCTCACCTACCGTCCCGGCTCCCGTCTCTACCAATCCGTCGCTGCCAAGTGTCGCGTCCTCCACGGGAGATACTCCCCCACGCCTTGGCTCTCCAGTCCTCATCTCATAACCGCTTACTTGAGCAAAATCGCCAAGGCTCCCGATGCCACCTATCGAAGGTCCGTAGCTTAACTAACTAATAACATACCAGAGTGAGGTTTTTTGAAGTCCACCTAAGCAAACGCCTGGCTTGGCTTTTTTAGTCCCTTTAAGTTTAAAGAATTTGCTATCTAGTCCAGTAACGGTAATTTCTTAACGGTGATTTTTTTTGGGGTTTTTGGAAATTTTCAGGGAAATATTTCGTGCTAGTGATGGTGGAACGATTGCTCTGGACTGGTTGATGCATTCCGATGGTGAGTTTAAGCAAGCACCATTAGTAGTCTTTTTTGTGCTGCCTGAATTTGGCGGGGAATTTATCGTAATTTGGCTGTAATGTAAAAATATGTGAGCATTTTGTGTTTTTTTTTTTGGCAGTTAAAGGAGGTGTCTCGTCTGTGAATGATGCGGAAAAAACTCCAATTACAGTAGTGGTTCCCGGTTTAACTAGCGATTCTGCTTCTGCTGTGAGTTCGTTTTCTTTAATTCTACAAAAGTGTCGAGTATTCACCTGGGTTGATTTCTGTTTTTAACTTGTTCATATAATTGTGCTCTGTTACAGTATATAAAGCATCTTGCACTGAGAATAGCGAAAGGGGGTTGGAATGTAGTTGTTTGCAATCATCGCGGACTAGGAGGTGTATCAATAACTGTGAGTGCTGACGCTATTCACTTGAAAGCAAATTTGTTTCCTTTGGCATTCTTTACTTAATGCATCTGGACTTGGATATGTTCGCTTGGGTTTCATGTTTGCTGTTTTAATGGGTAGAATGCTTGCCAAAGCTGTCTGGTAGCAGATGATTTGACTAACAAGTTCTCCTGTTGTACATATATGGTCAGTCTGATTGCTTCTATAATGGTGGGTGGACAGAGGACATCCGAAAAATTATTGATCATATTAGCGGCCGGTTCCCTGAAGCTCCTCTATATGCGGTTGGGGCTAGTCTTGGTGCCAATATGCTGGTATATTGACTCTGCTGTTTAAGAAATGAGTTATTTTCTTTTTGCATTTTATGTGTGTCGGATTCTTAGTATAGTAATTGGGCTTATTTAAGATTGACTGATCCTTCCAGGTAAAATATCTTGGCGAGGATGGGGATAAATCTCCTCTTATTGGAGCTGCTGCTGTCTGTTCTCCTTGGGACCTTTTGGTTAGTATATCATGCATAATGTCACAGAATGTCAATGGAACTATCACTAATTCCGTATGGTTGATTGGCATCTTTTGAATGGATTAGAATTTGATCTCCTAAAGCTCACAAATAATATGTTTTGCACTTGTCCAACTATACAATGAAGAAATTGTTGCAGTCAGAAAAACTTAGTAGGAAGACATTGACAAAATCCTGTTATTCTTGCTTACAGATGTGCGATAGGTACATCAACCGCATGCCTGTACAGAAATTTTATGACAGGGTGCTAGCTGGTGGGCTGAAAGCTTATGCACAATTGTAAGTCTCCTCACTTCCTATCCTAAAGTTGCCTGATGCTGAACTTCCTCCAGTTGTAGTGATATATAGCCTGTTAATTTTATACGAATGCCCCCTTGCTGACAAGAGCCTTTTGAATTCTGAGCTTCTACAATTTGTTTTGCTGCATCTTACCGAAATTTTTCTGCAGGCATCAATCCACCATGTCTCGTCTCACTAACTGGGACAGTGTAACCAAGGTTATTTCCACTTTCCCTTTGCTGATTGCTCCTTTTACTAAAAACTTCCAATTGCTTGTCATATCGCTAAACATTAGGGAACACTTTATGCACGTATTCTTATATGAACTTCTAGCTAATAGTTGAGCATCTAGCATCTCAGGTCTTCCATAATTTCGTCAAATTTGCACTATCCATCATTATATTTCATACAATAGAGCACAACTGAAACTAGTCCATAAAATATTGGTTGAAAGGACGTCTGATCATGCCATGATGAAAGATGCAGGATCCGTAATTCCTTATATTTTAAGTATACATGGCACGTTTTTATAGTCAACAGAGTCAACCATGTGGTTTGTAAATCCGCTGCAGTAATCATTATCCCATGTACCTGTTGGCATGCAAATACTTGCTATATTTGTTTTGAGCAGATACCGTCCAGTATTTCTTATTCCCTATGTTGATAATCTGGTTTACATTGTGCCCAGGCGCGTTCTATTCGGGATTTTGACAGCCATGCTACCCGCATCCTGGCAAAATTTGAGGTAAAACTGTTGATTTATCCTCGTATAATGTGCCATGTCAATTCTCATCAAATCCCCCGAATTTACCATTGTGATATTTCCAGACAGTGGATGCATTCTACAGGCGCTCTAGTTGTGTGAACTTTATTTGTAATGTATCAGTGCCTCTTTTGGGCATTAGTGCTCTGGATGATCCTGTATGTACGAAGGAAGCTATTCCATGGGATGAATGTAGGTAAGGTTCTTGATAAACCAGATGTTATATCTGCAATTTCCACAACATCATCAAATCTATGTGAAACTCATCCGTTTACTCACTGCAGGACTAATGGAAACATTATCTTAGCGACGACAAAGCACGGAGGACATCTAGCATATCACGAGGGTATTACTGCAAATAGCTTGTGGTAACTTTTATTCCCAGCTAATTCAATGATTTCTTCTCATTCATGTTTGCATGTCCGAAGATCTTATACTTTTTTACAAGTAACCATTTTGGCGTTGTTAGATGATTTTGTCCACAGTGTGAACGTGATGCTGTTTTGGGATATATGATTAGCTTAATTGAGTTTCACGATAAACGTGCTCGTTTTCTTTGTTCCTTGCAGGTGGGTGAGAGCCGTAGATGAATTCTTTCATGCCCTGGACTGCAGCCCATTAAGAAACAGATTGAAAAAGGTGCAAAATAGTCTCTCATGGTATAAGTTTGACATTAAAATAACAGCACTACGCCTACCCTTTCCCACCCACAACATGGATGCTTGGTGACCATAATGGGGTGCACGTGGGTGGGATATGCGCTCTTATGTTTAAAAACAGAAAGAATCATAAGCATTTTAGCTGAAGGCCTGGCGCAAGTCCTAATCTTTCTATCTTTGGAAGACCAAATATTTTTGCAATTAATCTGCTAATAATTGGAGTGTATTCAAATTTGATTCATTAGATAATATTTAAAAGTGGTGAAAAATCCTTCTTGATGGTAACTCGATTTGTTCCTTTGTGATTCGTTATTCTTGAAAAGACTATCATAAGGATTAGAAGATGACTGTTGGAGGTGATTCCATTTGACTGCATATTTCTTGCTACCTAAACTTTTCACTTGTATGTTTGCAGATGGATTCTCTCAGAGTGGCTGTTCCACAGGGATCTTCAATTGATCAGCAGGGCCCTTATTTGAGTGTAACCAAAGATGCAATGGTGGCTGCAGTAAGCAGCTGCGGGGAAGAGAATCTAGAAGAAGACATTAAGGAGGATGGAATTCCAACATCAAAGACGTCAAAGAACAATGACATGACACCAGACGAAGCACAGTCCGAAACCGAACTGAAGGAGCCATCTAATGGAAACCTAAAACTAAAAGACCTGATCTTTCCGGATGAAAGAACACTAGATCAACTCTCACGGCACTGTAGGAATTCCTTCTGGCTTGGTGCTTACATTGCCCTCGTAACAACTTTGCCACTACTGGGTCCCTCCCTTACGGTGTTCCTCCAGCAAAAGATGAGAAAGCTTCGCATACCCAATTTTCTGCTTAAAAAATAGCACTCCCTTCTCCTAGTCTTAATTGTATGCACATTCAACCTTGGACGGCCAGTCATTATTGGTTAATGTACATGATTTCTGTCAACATTATTCAAATAATGACAGCTCTACCATGTTGGAGGATAATAAAAATTAAGGCATACCTCATTTGAAAGTTGCATACGAATTATGCTAAATCCCGTCTTGTAGTTTTAGAAGCAAATATGAGACTCTTTCCCAATCTGATGTCAGACAAGCCTTTCTTACTTGAACATTTTTACAACCTGGTTAGATGTAGTAGTTGATTTCAAGATCCCAGGCAAGGAGTGACCACTGACCAATGATTTCAGGAGACTCTTTTTCTTATTAAAATCTGCGAGTAATACAAATTTTTTTATGCTTTCATATTAAAAAGGTTTTGGTTAGAAATTTTTATATTTACATAAGTTTGATGTTGAAATCTTTCTTTCAGTAGGATCTTAATAACCTTAGAAGAGCTAATTATAATGATGAATCTAAATCTAATAACCAAGTTAAGTGGAAGACGTAAAAACTAATTTTGATGGTTGACAGTGTTGTCAAAATGGGCTACTGGATAGTTGATACCATGCTGTAAAATTCCAGAAAAGCCCCTCACTGGGCCAACTTTCTTTTTTTCCACGTGGGTTTCTTTCTTAAACCAATCACTAAAACTTGTCTACTCCGAGCAATGACTAGTAGTTTGTGGTAGTATTTCCGCTACAGTGAAGAGAAAAAGAGAGCAAAAGAAATAAACGGAGCTACTACTAGGAGGGACTAACTACTCTCCCACGATGACCCGACCCGCTTCACCCATCCGCTTCCTCTCCCTCTTACTCTTCTTCTTCCTCCTCCTCTCCGGTTCTCTTGTTTCTTCTTCTTCTCACTTCGAAGGATTCGAGGCTGAAGAAGACGACGCCGCCGAGGAGGAAGCTTTAGATCCTAACTCCTTCAGGCTCTCCGATCTCCCCTTAACTCAGTCGCATCCACAACCAACGCAACCACCAGCACCGCAGGATCCGAATCCGAATCCCGAATCCACCCCTAACCCCAATCCGGATCCTCCCAAATCATCGGATCCCCCCAAGCCCACCCGCTCCTCCGCCGCCTTCGAGTACTGGGACGAGGATGAATTCGAAGGCCTCCCCCCTCCTCCCCTCCACGATTCGCCCCTCGAATCATCGGGTATTACCGATCCTGCCACTCCCGAAGCCCAGAAACAGACGACCCCCGAAGCAGCGGCCGCCGCCGCCTCGCCCCCGAAGAAGGAGAATTACACCGTGGAGATCGTGTGCGTCAGCTTCCTGATCGTGTTCGTGATCAACTACTTCACGGGCAAACGCGAGAACGAGAACCTGGCCCTCGCTTGGGCGGCGAAATTCGCCACCAAAGATTCCATCTTTGAGAAGAATTTCAGCCTCCTAGGGGTCGGGGAAGGCGGGGACGACTCGCCGTTGCTGTTGAAGGAAGGGCAGAACGTGTTCAAGTTCTACGCCAGCGGGAGGAGGTACTGCCAGGGGCTGTTGGCCACGATGGAGCTCAAGAGCCGCCATGATCTGATGGCGAGGCTCTACAATTTGGTGGTGCCGTGTAAGGATGAGATTAGCTTCGAAGTTTATATGAACGAGGAGGCCATGGACCATGTGGTCTTCGCTTTGGCGAGGAAGAAGATGGCCAAAGGGATGCAAAAGGAGTTGAAGGATTTGAATCGGTTTGCAGGGATGTTGGCCCCGGCATCCAGTGGGAGGAAATGGGTGGCGGAGGAGCTGGCAGTGGTTGCGGAATCCAAAGAAGTAGCCGGGGATATGATCACCGAGGCTGTTCTTGATCAGGTTAGATTGATTGGTTTCTGTCAGTATCTAGGTTGCAATTACATGTTTAACTGTATAGGTGCAGCAGGTGTTTTGACATTTTATTGTTGAAGTGTTATGATAGTTTTTTGGCTTAGTTGTGGGTTTGATGAGTTGAAGATAGTTTAGCTTGTTCGTTCTCTGTAGGTTACTTGACTGGACATTTGGATAAGCTTTTGTTAGTGGTCACATTAGGGAAACCTCTGGCACTCTTGTTGTTAACTAAAAGAATGTATTAACATTTTTCATATCTAGTAGCGTTTGATAGATGGAAGATTTGTGTGTGAATAATTGCACATGTGTTGCATTTGGAATCCTTCAGGTGTTCGGTGAAAAAGCATTTGAAAAGTATGGCAAGGGATTCATCTCAATGCATTTTTCTGATCAAGTACCTGGCACACACAAGAAGATGTTGTTGTTTAAGTTTGCCCTTCCTGATGCTAACAACATGGCTGAGATGAGTCGGTTGGTGGCTTTGATACCGTATTACATTGATTTCATCGGGCGCTACAAGCTGAGTTCACAGGTATGCTATTGTTCTCCAAGCTGTCCTTATGTTGTGGATCGCTGTAGATGGTTATTTTAGCTATATGTTTCTGCAATTGTAGGCTCGATCTAAAACGGAGGCAGCTAGGTCGAAGGCTGCCCAAGAGGCATATAAACAACTCCAGGGTATGAGACATGAAGCTTTGCAGAGGAAGAAGGCGGAAAAGAAGAAGATGATGGAGGAGGCGGAAGCAAAGCTAAGTGCAGAGGCGATCCGCAAGAAGGAAGCTAAAGAGCGATCTCGTCAGATGAAGAAGGCCATGCCAAAAGTAAAGATGACTAGGGCACACTAGACTTGCAAATTCATGTGTGATCCTTCTGGAACTGGCCTTCCCAATCTTTGCACCTTCTGTGCTCCTCCATACGATTTTGGATTTGTGCTATTATTGTAATTTTTAGTTGTCATTCCAATTACATTGCTAGCCAACAACATTACCGATCTTTTGAGGGTTTTAAAATGTACCAAAATGCAACACTGGAGATTCTTCTGAATTTAACTTGGCTGGAAATGACTTTTAAGTGGGATAGGAATTTGCTGGACTTGCCAGTTCGGTTAACTGACTGAGATGTAGTACTGGTGAAACCATGGTGTAGAACTATAATTGTTTGGCTTTTATTCTCTGTGGAAACTGAACTTCGCCTATGAAAATGTGTGGCTAACCATTTTGGATCGTATGCCCTGTTTTGTGAAAGAAGGATACTTGGATGCAATTGCACCAAACAAGAGAAGTTGGATAAAAAATGAGTAGGAGATTTAGCTGCTCCTTCAAACGGTGAAAGCATAAGAATGAGTTGGAAACCAAAACTTATTGTGGGGTGAATGGAAAAGTAACGAAATCTTGGGTTGCATACACAAAAATTGCATTGCATTGCGTTGCGTAGCGAGATAGGCAAACTTTGAAAGTTTGAAGGAAACTAGACTAAAGTCTAGGATAAAATTGCAGCGGTATTAATGGTACGACATGAAAGTACTGATATTACAGCTAGAGAAGGATAGGATTAATGCTAATTTTAGTTACAGGAAGAAGGCATTGGTTAAAGCTCCGATCTTGATCAAGAAAGGCTGACACGACTCGAGGGTGACGGTCAATCTGTTTGGCTTGGCCTTGGCAACTGTGAATTTGAGACAATGGAGGAGGTGTCTGCGGTCATAATAATAATAATGGTATCGTCCTTGTTTGGGGAATGGTTTTCTGTAGGACTTGCGGTTGACGATGCTGTAGGGGTCGGTCGTTGCAGGGTTGGTTCGAAATAACAAACAGAAACGATTGCCCCCAAGATGGCCCAAGATTGGTGCATCACTATTTTCCATGTTTCTTCTGTAGGAGAGCCCAAGGCAAAGGTGAAATCAACAAGATCGCTGGAATACAAGATGTGTCGGTCCAGATCAAAGGCGAAAAGATTTCCTTTCTTTGCATGGAACCAGTAAAGGTTTCGGCCAACCGCAACGACGGAGGGTTGACCTTCGATGGATTCAGGGTACGGGAATCGTCTCTTCTGGGGTTTGGGTATGTCGTGATAAACCTTCCAGGAATTGGAGACCGCATCATACTGGTATAAGTCCCCGTCAGAAGGTCTCAGGAGGAGGAGGAGGAGGAGGAGGAGGCCATGGCCATGATCATCGCCAACCGCGGCGGCCATGGTGGTCGTAGGTCCCCTCGTTGGAGGATCGGGCAACGCGGTCCATTGGTTGGTTAAAGGGTCATAAACCTCACCCCACGGCAACGGCAACCCCCTTTCAAAATATGCATCAAACACCCCCCGCCGTAAACGTACAATTTACCCGCAATGGGTAGTGCTGTGGGATGAACCCTAGCTAGGGACTAGCATGTCAGGTTTGCGTTTCCACCCCTCCCTCCCTGGGCCTCCCCAAGTCAATTGCTTCAACGGACCCCGAGGGTTTGGTGGGTAGCCGCCCCGGAGAATGGTTTTGGTTCTGTTGCCGAGGAAGATCGGGCATCCACCCGCCCAAACGGGAGAGATGGTTACCCAATAAACCCCACCCCCTGTCCCCCTTCATCAGCAGCAGCATCATCATCATCATCCACCCATGAAACTGCTTCCGGGGACAACAAGGTTGGGCAGTCCCTCAAGTTACGATGGACGTGCCTGCAGCAGAAACAGTCCCGATCCCTTGTTCCGCACCTGACGTCATCCGATGACGACAGCTTGAAGCTGTACCATTCGATTCTTCCTCCACTTCTCCCACCTCGCTTCACCGCCAGGGAGAACCACACTGTTCTAGGAATCTCATCCATGGTCGCCGCCGCCGCCGCCGCCGCCGCCAGTGGTGAACTTTTTCTTCTTTTAATGGGAAACTCGCACACACAAAAAGCTCCTATCCCTCCCTTGTGTTCTATTTATGGGGAGGGAATTAGCCGACTTAATATTTCTTTTAGAGAGAAAATAGAAAAAAAAAAATAAAATCATATTTCACGGGACTGGGAGTGCGCCGACTTTTTCTTATGGGTTTAGTTGAGTTCACCGACTTAAAAGGAAAATCAAAAATATCCCTCCCCAGCCCTATAATATTGGGCTGTTTTTCAATTGAGTCCTTTAATATTGGGCTGCTTTTTAGAGACCACCAGTGCGCATCATGGCCCATTACCTGTTTTAGAATTTTGGCTCCTTTTTTATTTTTTTTAATACACTTCTAAAATTAAATACATAACCCATGTGGAATTGATTCAATTGGTAAGCAACTTTGGTTCCGTTTTAAGGAGACTTCGGATTTGAGTTCTTGAACAAGGCAGCAGAGCTAAACTCTCCTAATACACGCTTTTTTACATCTTCTTTTCGTTGTATGACTATAAGAGAGCTCTATTTGTATTCCATACAGCAATATGCATCTGTTCAGCTGTGCTTAGATATAATACAAGTGTCTGTACTCTTCTCTAGTGTTTCTGGAAAAAAAAAAAAATGGGTCTATACCAGTGCAAAATTGAAGGAGATTTGTTATTGCATCCAAAACCACTTTAAAGTGCACAAAAGATCAGAATTGACAATAATTACAAGCAATAATTTTATGTTCTCAGGAGGCCGCATAAAGACGGATCAGGCAACGCGGTCCATTTGTTGGTTGAAGGGTCATAAACCTCACCCCACGGCCCCTGATCATGCCTTCCCCCACCGAGAACGTACAACTTACCTCCAACGGTAAGTGTAGCCGGGTTACACCTAGGGGTTAGCATTCGAGGTTTGCGCTTCCACCCCTCCTCGGGCCTTCCCAAGTCAATTGCATCAACCGAGGCTTCGGTGATTAGCTCCGGACGATGGAACATATGCGGAGCGGCCATAGGAAGAGGAGGACGTCGAATGCGCCGCTCGCCCAAACGGTAGAGATGATTACCCAATAAACCCCACCCGTTTTCCTCTCCATGATCATCATCCACCCGTGAAATTACCCTCGGGGACCACAAGGTTGGGCAGTCCCTCAGGTTACGGTGAACGTGCTTGCAGCAGAAACATCCAGGATCCCGTGTCTTGCACTTCACGTCATCCGATGACAGCTTGAAACTATACCATTCGATTCTCTTCTTGCCCCCACCACCTCGCTCCACCTCCAGGCAACAAAAGGACTGACCGTAGACTTGACCTTGACGGACAAGGAAGAACTTTCAATCCGAGACTGTCTGTTAGCCAAGGATGTTTGGCTTGCCCTCTTGCGTCATAATCTTCCTTCTGATTTCTTTGTGGTGGATACCACCAATTGGCTCAAAATGAATCTGGATAGAAATAATGGTCGCATGTTCGGACTAGAATGGGATGCCATCTTTGCTGTGGCCTGCTATTTTCTGTGGCAATGGCGCAACCAGCGCTTATTTGATATGGATGCCAAACCTGTGGATAACCCAATACAAACAATCTTGAATACTACTACCAATTTTTCAAGAGCCTGGTTTGGCCCGAATTTTTCATGGCGGCCGCGTGGTTTGGTCAACCAAAGGACCCCAAGTTGGAGGCCTCCCTGTGCAGGCATGGTGAAATGCAATGTGGCGGTTCTCATTGAGGAGGAAAATGGCCTGGCCACTGCCGGCTGTTGTGTCCGTGATAGTCAAGGCTGTTGGGTAGGTGGTTATGTAGTAAAGCTAGGTATCTGCTCCCACTTTACAGCAAGCAGATGTTCCGGCCCTTTTGTATGCTCTGCAGATGACTAAATCCTTGCATGTTGCTGCATTTATCCTGGAGTCCTGTTCTGAGGATGGCACTAAATGGGCTGCGGAAGTATCTTGGCAAGATGATTGTTTAGATGCTTTAGCGTTGAACTTCTTGCAGGAGCGTAATGGTGACAAATGTAGAGCTTTTGAGTTTGTTCAGAGAGAGGCTAACTCTGTAGCTGTAGAGCTGGCCAAGTTAGCTGCCAATTTTTCATTTGATCTAACCATCTTGGCATCCCCTCCCCACGCTGTTGTGGAATTGTTGGAGGAGGATAAAGTTCAGACCTGTTGATTTTTGTATGTTCTGCTCATTCTTTGTATTGTGCTCTTACATATATTAATAATATATGTTTTCGGTCCCTGACCAAAAAGGAAGAACTTTCAAAATTATGCGGTGGTGTCGATAAAAAAAAAATAAAAAAAAATTAAGCGGTGAAAGCTGGGAGGGAAGATAAAATACAAAAAGAAAACGGCAAACCAGGCCCAAATCCTGTCTATGAGGCCTCCCTCCTTATTGGACAATCAATCCAATGGCGAGAAACGGGCCAGTAACCTACTGGCCCATATGACTTTATTTCGTCGATTCACTCCTTCTATTGTGCCAGATTCATTCTTCTTTCATCAACTTCTGCATTCGCTCTTTCTTTTATCGATTTCTTCATTCGCTCAAAAAGAGCTCGAGAAGATAAAGTTCAAAGTCCGTATTTGTGCTTTTATATCGTGCTGTGTTTCTAAGGTTTATCAAATGAAAGGCGCCGCAGACACCCGAAATACAAAAGCTTGCACTTTTGGTGCATTAAATTTTCTACTCAAGTTGGTTAATGTGTAATTTTCACATATGTATGTGCTCATAATAGGGGCTACTCTTTTAAGTTTTTGGAATAAAATTTTTGCTTCGATTCTCAAAAAAAAAAAAAAAAAAAAAGCTTCAACTCTGCTTCAGTTTTTGTCTTCATCTAGCAACAAATGGATCATAGACCTGACCACCTCATCGTCAACAATAGGAGTGTCCTGCAAGATTATAAATAAAGGGGGAAAAAGGACATTATACCACATTCAGAAAGATACAAAGTGACCAACGGGAGGGAGTAGACGTTATACCTTCGGCTTTCGGATGAGTTCCCTCAAGAGAGAGTGAAGAGTAGATCTGAGTTCCTTGAACAAGACAGCAGATTGAGCTGGTGCGGTCAGCTTCAACCATCCGTCAACAATGACCAGTCCAGTCTGCCAATAAGTAACATTTCCATCAATTGAGGAGACGGACAAGAATGCAAGTAATTAAACCGTAATGCAAGCTCTCTCTGGATGCTGCATTTTATTAACATCCCCATCTGCGTGGTCCTCTGTGACTGTTTCTAGCAGGATTAGCAGGATAATAGTTTCATAACCGGTTTGGTGTATACAATATCATGTGTTTTTTGCCCTTGTTAATAGCAAGGATGAGAAGTGACACAAGTTGGATGACAAGAGACCTCAGCGACTAGTTTGGTGTGGTGCAATATCATGGCTAGAGTGATTAGATGCATGTCAGTTCATGATGTTACGCATGATTTACTGTTGGAAGATGGAAATGGAACTATCAGCGACTTGTCACCAAGAAGCTAATAGCATCGAGTCAGATGCATGTAAATACTTGTGTAAGCAGGCAATCGACAATACCTGATGTTGTACATTAATGGAGCCACCAAACAGCAAGATAGAGAAGGGAGATATGACAGTAGTATCCCGCAAAAATACTCTGTTTGTTTCAACCTGAATCAAAATGCAAAAGTTCTTAACCCAGATGAACCAAGGCGAACTGCATAAAGTCATTACTACTGGCGTACTAGATCATTATCTCAAAGAGGAACAGAATTTTCAAAATAAAATTAAAATATTTCAAAAATTTTAGTGCATAATTAAACTTCTTCATACAATCATCATTTTCAAGCTGGTGATCTTCGTCGATTTTGAAATGGGTATCTGAAATCCTCCAACTATTTGTGCCTCACCAGAAAACTCATCAAGGTATTGGGAGTAAAGATTAAGTTTGACAAAAAGCTAAAGTTGTAAATTCTTTATATTTTTTACTTATCAAGCACAGCATAAAAGTATGCATTGAAGCACACAAAATAAACATTGGCACACCTTTTCCAGGAAGACAAGAAATGGGTGCTGAAATGTTTTCGTGTTACTGTTGATCGAAGAAGGGTGTATATGGACCTCCCTCCTTCCATCAAACCAAACTGGATGACCCTTCACAGGAAGGCTGGACTGTTTAAGACTGTTGAGAGCTGTGGTTATCCCTTGTTCTGTAGCAGCCACATTGGGGTATAAACCTGCACATAAAATAGCCTGGAGAATGTCTTCAGAGACTGTCTAAAACCGAAGTAACTACAGATAATCCGGAAAAGATGGTGTAGAAATAGGTTCCACTACCTATACATTGCAAGCATCCTAAACCAAGAATTCATGAACTGAAACACAATTTAACTGTGTCAACTGTTGCTAGAGTGGGTGTCTGTGTGAGTGCAAGAAATGGAACATTATATGAATCATAATAGCCTTCTCATACCAAATAGAAAGGAACAAAAATACTATAGATGGATAACAGCATTGAGATTCACGAAATGATGCACCAATGGGAGGAAGGACTTCAATCATTTAGATAGCCTTTGGCACAAATAATTGGGTGGCATATGAGCATGGGGATTGTCAAAGAAAGAAAGAGGGGGGAAAAAGCAATGTGATAGGATATTCGTTAACATTTTACAATGTGCATCACATAATCCAAGGGCCCATATGCTCCAGGTACATATATTATAAAGGATACTCGCATGTGAGAGTTACTTTACACAACCCATAGATAATTTGCCTACAGAAAGACACCATAAATGAAGTCTAAAAGAACAACCAAGAAAGTGTGTGTGTGTGTGGCGGGAATTTAATTAGTTTAGTTATTCCTTTTCTACATCCAGAAGGAGAACTATAGCCCTTGTGCTGCTGATCCATATTGATTCTATCATGCCGAGAAGTTCTTGTCAAGAGAACTTCTCGGCATGATAGAATCAATATGGATCAGCAGCACAAGGGCTACAGCTCAGTTCGGTAGAGCAAGGATACTTGTTGAAATTGGAGCGAAAATTGGGGGGGGGGGGGGGGGGGGGGGGGGGGGGGGGGGGGGAAAGAGGAGGAAGCAAAGAATGCAAGTAAAAAACAAATTGGTGGTTTCTACCTTCACAATTGAGGAATGATGCGAATACATGTTGAACGATTGAGAGTTATCAGACAACCACCTGTCCAGATTCTCTTTCCTTCTTCCTACAATCTGAGCAAAGAAGAAACATATTGTTAAAAGCTTTTAGAAATTGCTCTATTTCTGGATATCTGGATATGAAAGCTTCAGAAGACGAGGAATCTATAATGGCATTTTCACAAATTTTTTATTCTACTGAGAGTCAGAGCAAGACTAATCTGAATTTCTTAATTGGGTAAAGATTTTCAACCAACGTGTGAACAGTACCTGATGATTTTTGGGTAAATTGATGAGCCCAATATCAGCAAGCAGTGTTCCAAATTGTATCCTCATGTCCCTGATTTTTAAGCAGGTTTGTCAGAACCAAGAGGCTTTACATAAAACATAGAGAGACAGGATTAAGAAATAAGGATAAAACAATAAAATTGGAGTAAGCTGTTTCCCTCCACTCAAACAGCATCCCTACTGGATGCTAGCTTGGAAGAATCCCTCATGGGTCAAAAAATGAAGGCCACAAGCTGAACTGCATCACTGATTCACTATGGTGAATACAACATAAATGATTGTTTCGTACAACCATCATACAGTGTACATGTGAATGCAGAGCAGATATGGTTGTATCACCATCCGTCCCACTTTAAATAAGGTCCTAGAAACTTATGCAATAATTCACACTTAAGTATAGCTGAAGCATATAGTATTATGTGCATTAAACAAGCTGCCTTATAACTTCCTTTTCTGAGTCCTAATCATATCTTATTCAACATGCAACAGAAGATTTTTCTAAACACTTCTGCATTATCATTTCTGACTCAACTGCTTGCAAAATATCCATTCATAGACAGATGCAAGAGGCAGATGAAATGGCAAATCAAGCTAGTTTACCACATTATCAAAAAGATAAAAAGGCACAAGATCATTCTTGTAATTATAGGACGACTGCAAAATGATAGTAAGCTAAAGAATGAAAACAAACCTTATCATGTTCATAACCGAATTGCTCAAAAAATAAGAATTGCAAAACTGTTGGGCAGCTTTGACTCCCTTCTGCAGTAGACAGCATCCAAGTATTAAACAACTGAGTTCTAAATAAAGATTATGTACCAATAACCATATTTCTTTTTCCGTCAATGCAACTACAATAACAAGGCAGAACATTTTTCCCATCAAATTATGCTTCTGATTTTTTTCGATGCTAAAAATTATGCTTCTAATTAGCTGCACACACGAGGGTACTCATCATAATCTTTCTGGAATGGATGTCCAACAACCAAGAATATGGATGCAGCTTCTGGAGTGAAGCATAGTTTGTTTTCCATGTAAGTACTACTCAATTAAGATCTGAGTAACAATTACAGAAAGAACCTTCAAACAAAATGACAAGGAAATGTTGGTTATCGGAGTTCTATTTTCAGGTCAATTCAAGAACGAGGATCTAATTTTTCACAGAAGACCATTGATGATACATATGTTGGAGCAGTTTATCTGTCTCCAATTATTAGTTAAAATACTTGATATTCAACCATTCATGTATAATTGTATGTAGGGTCAACAGTATGCATATGCTTTATATTCAACCTTTCATAGAATTGGACTTCCAAGAAAAAGAAACCACGACAAACCTCGTGTAAAATGTTCTCCCACTTCCTGTATGCAACCATCATGACAAGATGGTCAGATTGCCGGTCACCATCATTAACAGCATCCGAGCCATCGCGCTTATCAGTCAACAGCATTAGCTTTGCTCTTTCAACATTTTGTCTCTGGAATTCAGTAAAGATAATGAAAGAAAAAAAGAATGAAAGTTCAGAACACAACTTTATTTTTTAACAGGGTGCAGAAACAGCACACATTGTCACTGTAACGACAGACCTCATCTTTCGGATAGACAAAGGGTGATTTGTAGCTGAGGAATGCAGAGATTGAGAGAATGGGTGATAAGCAACCAAATATTGCACCATAGAGCATCATCTGCAGTTTCAGAGAATAGCCTGAGATTTTCAAGAAAAGATGCAGCACTTCTTCTGGGGAAGAGAAAAAAAGTAAATAGCGCAGGAAGAAAATGCTTTAATGAACACCTTCCCAACCAATACATCCACAGGAAGTTTTGCCAAATGATGCCCAAGTGGGGTCAACTGTTCATCACCTTCTACAGCTCCGACCTGTAAACCAACAAGAAATAGTGTATGAATTATCTAGGCAAAGTAAACGAATAGAAAACACCAATTTATTAATGATCACTTAATAAAGATTTTTAATATGCTTAATCAAAT
Source organism: Turnera subulata (assembly GCA_028386065.3). Taxonomy (NCBI): domain Eukaryota; kingdom Viridiplantae; phylum Streptophyta; class Magnoliopsida; order Malpighiales; family Passifloraceae; genus Turnera; species Turnera subulata. The sequence goes on along the minus strand of JAKUCV010005019.1, from coordinate 191,731 downwards.
AATAGAGAACCATAGAACTATAATAGGATCTAGAAGATGAAACAACTGGCAATAAAGTGAAAGTGCAAAAAGGATTGCTAAGGATATGGGTAACAAACCAGTCAACATGTTCTTCTTAAGTAGTTCTAGCAAATCAGGTCAGGCAAAGATTGCCGTCACTATTACATATGCAAATGCTAAACTCCTAGAAGCACTTCAACTGATCAGATTCCAACATGGTAAAGTGATATAACTATGTATGCCAAGTGTGATACAAGAGGAAATACCTCATATAACAATGCAATTGCAGAAGTCATAGCTTCCTCTTTAGGGGGTTCCAAAGCCTGGAAGTAGACAAATAAATTTACTGTCAAAACCCGATCTGTTAAGCCATCTGTAGCTTGGAGTAGAGACTCAAGATAGCATTAATTACCTTCAACAAAAATGGCTTTATTTGCCCCAGAGAAAGCAACTTAATTTGCAAGCATAATTCTACCAATGGCATCCGAAGCATCTCAGGAACCTAGGATTGTTAAGACAAGATACAGTGACGGTTATCATAATATATAAAGATCTCAGAACATAGAACACAGTGAAACACATCACAAATAACCATAAGTCCTTCAAATAGCTATTACCTGATACGGACGCATGAGTTTCTCAAATCTGTAGCGTGTGTATAAGCAAAAGCAAATTCCTGGTTTTACACGTCCAGCTCTTCCTCGGCGTTGCCTCGCATTTGCCTGAGATATCCAATCTTCAACCATGCTCGACAATTTCTGAAGGAAGCAATAACAATGGTACGTTAGAACCCAGAATCTTATAGTCCAACAGATCCCGAGGGACCCAAAATATTACATAAAATAATGTATGCGTACATCGTTGCCAGGTTATTAGATTAGAGGTGATTTATTGCTCAAATTGTACAGAAATATAAGTTTCAGTATTACATAATATACAACAGACATTCCCGAATCAAAATACATGAACTTTAACAACACAAAAGTTCTAAAATTGTAGATATGGAAGTCAGAAGTACAAACCTTCTGAGGATTATAACGACTTTCTTTATGCTTTCCACAATCAATCACAAAGACCACGTCATCAATGGTTATACTGGTCTCAGCAATATTTGTAGCTATGATGATCTGGACCACAGAAAAGTGAGATAAATAAGCAATTATTGATACTTTTAACGAAAGGGCAGCAAAAGTATGAAATTTAAGCCATTCTAGACGGTTCAACATCGAATACTAAGTTGAAAATTGGCACCAAGTTTTACAGTTTCTAAGAGTTTCATGATGTTAATACAAAAGCTAGTTTTACTTTTTTTTCTCCTCTCCTGATGATTGCGTACCTATTTCGGGGCAATTCATTGAAATCTAGCCCATTAAAACAACTAAAACTCATGTGTGCAATATACAGGCGTTCAAGGAAATTTATGATTTTCAGACTTGGTCAACTGTAAGAGAATCTCCTAAACTCTAGCTTTCTTACATCTTTTCAATTTTCAACAAGCCTGTAGATTAGTTCCATGATTAAGATTCGTCCATGAAATCTTTAAAAAGTAAACCTGGTCCCAACCTGCCACCGTTTTAACACTAAGAGAGCTCCATATTCCATACAGAAATATGCATCCACTCAGCTGTGCTTAGATATAAGTGTCTATACTCTTCACTCGTGTTTCTCCAAAGAAAAAAATGTGTCAATACTAGAGCAATTAAAGGAGATTTGTTTTTGCATCCAAAACCACTTTAAAGTGCACAAAACGAAGAATTGACATTAATTACCAGCAATAATTTACCTTCCGTATGTTTTCAGGAGGCCGCATAAAGACCTTCCTTTGATCGCTTGATGCTACAGATGAATGCAAAGGCAGGATCCAATCAGAGGATGCTCCACCAAATCGGTAGGAAGCAGCTAACCTATCAAGTAGCATATGAATCTCTGATACTCCCTGTTTGAAGGTACCAATTGCATGAGAACAACAAAGCATTAAGCACAAGAACACAAATTACTGATGCAAAGGCATGGAGACTTACAGGCAGAAAAATAAGTATGGCACCCTCCTCACATGTTTCATCTACATGGCACACCAAGTCTTCAAGAAGGTCATAATCAATAACATCTTCATCCAATCTTCTCTGAGATAGAGAATGGCTAGCTGCTCAATATAGAAAGAAAAAACAATTGACTGCAAACTTATACCGTAAGCTAACTTACCAAATTCTGTTGTGTTTGCTCACTGTATGATTCGTAACTGCTTGAAACATAATGGGGGTTTACAACGTCTTCCGCAAGCAAGGAATCATCACCCCACTGAGATAACACAAGATTCTTCTTCCCTCTGCGATTATCGACATGACCATTCTGCAGCAACCAGATACATTACTTACTAATGAAAAGTGAAAGATACATACTACATTACTTAGTAAAACTAAAATTCAAATTAGAGCAGGAACACAAGTTGATAAGGGTAAATTGGAAAGCCAGAGGTTGCCATTATTTGTGGAGAATTAGCAAGTAATTTGGTACATATCAAATAGAAACTGGATCAAATTTGGGTCTGAGGGAGTATATAACAAGCAAAGGCAGGGAGAATGTGCTGGTTGCAGTTGCAGGAACAACAATTATACAGAGACGTGCAGGTGGATTATATAAGAGAAAAGACAGCAGGCTGAAGCAAGGGAAAAGTTGAGTACAATAAAAGAAAACAACCACAATCACACTGGTGTAAAATATAAAACAACCTTATCTATTTTTGACGCTTGGTATCTTAAAGCAGCTGGAGAATCCGAAGGCAGGAGATAGTTGATACTGTCGTATATATTTTCAAGAAAGTAAGTTGTCACAGGGTGAGTGCGGCCTTGTGCAACTAGTACCGGGCAGTGTCCGAAGTATCTCGAAAATAAATTTGAATCAACCGTTGCAGACCTAAATGGGGCAATCAAATTAAGAATAAAACAAATAAATAGCCAGATGCTACATAAAGCAGGAGAGCAGAAAACATACATAAGAATTACTTTCAGTTTTGGTGAGCCATGAGACAATTGCTTTTCGATCAAGTCCTTCAGAACAATGAGAAGAAAATCCCCCTGACAATAAACCAAAAACAAAGTTACCATACTGTTTCCTAAACAGTAAAACCCTAAATGCTAATCCATTGGAACCTAAAAGCCCAGCAGATAACCCCTATTCCTCAACCCTACATCCAGCCTCTTTCCTTCAACTTCTTTGCTAGAACAGAATGGATGAACCTCACTATCTTGAAAGAGTTATGCACGAATCAAGGACCAATGAGCAACAAAAGGCATAATGACAGTGAATAGTAATTGCATGAGATGCACTTCCAAGGATGGGAAAAGACAAGACATGGCGTCCATCAACCAGAGGTGAGATCTACAACAAAATCGCTCCTGCCTTTCGTCACAAACCTCAGCTTGAACATAAACTTCTAGAATAGATCCAACATACCCCAAAGCAACAGAGAAAAACTAAACTGCTTGCACCTTACAAGGAACTGCTGTATTTTGTTTGCCATGCATCGAAAATGTCAGTTCTATAGTTCCTAAATGTCAATTCCTAGCAAGTTTTGTCAAAATAAAACAGAATTCAAGTCATAAGTGAAAAGAAAAAAGAATTCAAAACCTAAGAAATGAAGGTAAGAAGTTATTATAAACCACAGTAAAATACACTCACCAAAAGAGATCGCTCATGAACTTCATCAACTATGACATGAGTAACACCATTCAAGTTCCTGTCACCCTGCACATAGTATGGACCATAATGAGCACAAGTTACAAAACTTAGAAAGTGAGTACCGATAGTTAAGAACAGGAAATGATTTTTATGTGCTCAATTCAAAATTTAAACCCTGTCAGACACACAACACCCAAAGAATGCAACAATAAATACAGATACACAACCCCACAGAAGTTGGAATCTAAACTTTGTCATGTTGTGGACTGAATTCAGTAACAAAGTCATGGAGAAATCAATGAGACAAGAATGCTTACTGCAAGCTTTCTCAGCAAAATGCCCGTTGTACAAAAGAGCAGCTTTGTTTTCTCATTCCTGAGAAAATGAAGCATATCCAGAAAGAATTCAGTTAATACTACACTGCTTATTAATAGATTATATCCATATGCATGCAATATAAGCTAATCAACTGAACACCGCAATTAATGCCTATAAATAGAAATAAGAAAACAAAGAAGAAATGATAACTGTTGATTAGCAACAGAGTAAACAATATTAACACTGCAAGTCAATCGGAACTGAAACAATCCTATCATAAAGATGCCACTATGTGGCTAAATAGAAGTAAAATATTAAGAGACAGGATGAGAGAACACAACTTTCCCATATCTAATAAGAAAAAGGAACAGATTCCATTGGATTGAAGATGAGTTCCCATACAATGATTTCAGAGGGAATCAGTGCATCTGTAGAGGAGTTACTTCTCAGTGCTTCGATGACAAGTTACAAGGGTAAGAAGTAAGCAAGGCAGCAGACATTCGCACCTTGCACTATCAAGACGAACTTGGTAACCAACCAAAGAACCATCTGAACCGGGTGATGGTTCACAACGCTCATCAGCTACTCTTTCTGCCACTGAAATAGCCTACAATGTGACGGGACAAGTTCAATCAAAATTACTAAGTGCATTGAAGCTTTAATTATATATATGTTGTGACTGCAACTTAGTAACAGAAAAGAAAACATGACAAGCTGAATAAAGAGTCTTTTGAATAGAAAGAAGCAAAAAAGAACCAACTCCACTTTGAGGGAAAAGAAGTTGAAAAGAAATATCAATGTGTCATTTTCAACCACCCACGGCATGAATATCTCAAGTCATATGGGACTATACACATATACCTTTTCTCTTTCCAATGTTCTAGGTACTTGAGCAAAATAATATGTATCACTTTTTCCCAGTAAGAATCTCATAAAGGATGGCCTATATGCAAGGATAATATAAAGATTAATCAAAAGTTTGGGAATCAAAGTAAGGACGCACAGCTATTCTTCTTGGTTGTGTGCATATGATGTTACATTGTCCACCACGTCCACATTCAATCATGTCATCCAATATAAATTGGGGAACCTGCATAAGAGGTGCCAAAAACCAGCAGTGAGCTTCACTGAGCAGAAAACACCGAAAAAGAAGAAACTATTTGACTAAACAGGAGAAGCAATTTCTCAAAGCAGCTGGGTATTGTATCAAACAAAAGATATTGAATATAGACCTGTGTTGTCTTCCCGGAACCTGTTTCACCACAAACAACTAGAACATTATTCTCCTTCAAATTTTGCAATATATCACCCTTCAATCCAGAAATAGGAAGGGCTGCTCTGGCTTTCAACATTTCCTACAACATCCATTTTGAGAAAATAAGCAGAAAAGAAAAGAATTTCATGCTGTAATGGTGAAAGGGCAAAGAAAGAAGTGCACAAGGATCAAAAGCACAAGTTACAAGTTTTGGATGGAATATTAATGGTCAAGAACAAGAAGCAAAGTCTTGCAAACCAACCTTGTATTTCTCACTTTTCATTTTCTTTCCTTGCTCCCATCTTAAATCAGAACTTTCAGAATCCCTGGCACTGCTGCCTCTACAAGATGGTTTGGTTAAAATTTGGGAAATTATCCGTTAAGAAATTAAACACAAATTCATTCTGTTTGAAAAATGAAACATTTTTGGACTGGAGGTAGGGCACTAAAGTATTAGTAATTTGATATTTGTTTGAGCACTGAGAGCATGTCCACAAACTCCCAGAAAATAGTAAAAATTTCCAATAATACAACTATAATGCTTACTTCAGTTTTGCAAAAGTTTAATCATTTGGTTTATTCATGGCACCGAAGAATTATACTAAATACTGGAGACACTGAAAAGAGATACGAAAGGAAGGAGATACATATTTGCAAGGAATGCATCTGGTCAACTCAAAAGGGAAAGCATCCATGACAAAATTTTCACTCAAAGAAACCACCCATCAGCAAGAATATTAATTGCAAGTCTGCAATATTTCTTTATAACGCAGCCAAGCAGGTTGGAAGTGCATACTTTCTGCTGCTGGTTGGTCACCAGCATCACTTGAATTACTCATTTCTTCAACATGAGGACCTTTCAAAGTTTCCAAGGAACTACTTAAAGTGTCAACAACTGGTGTCGTAGAAGAGCCATTCCCACTCAGTAACCAGTCCACAAAACCAGCTCTTCGGTCCTCTACGCTGTCTTCCACTTTGCTTGGTAACCCTACAAGCAGAGTCAGAGCTTTAGCCATTTTGAGAACAACTATTGAATAACCAAAGAAAAGGTAGGCATGAGATCAACAAATTGCCTTGGTTATCATACCAAAATATATACTAGATTTAAAAAGAATAAATACCTTCTTTCCATTGCAAAACAAGAGAAGCATAAGGGTCGGTAATTGCTAGGTGAATAGGAAGATCAGGAAAGAGTTGATGAAGAGCAAATGCAGCAACTCTATTCTGTGCATCCTGCACCCAACATAAATTTTTCAAATTTTAAATAGTGAGGTCTCGCCTTTCTTCTTCCAGTTTATCCTTACTAAATTTATTTTTGGAAAAGATTCAAACATCAAAGGGAAATAGCAGGAGAATATTGATTTTTCCCCCAAGTCGGATGAAATTTTTATTAGGAGCCAAAAGAATTTAATAAGAAACCAACTGGACTAGGAATCAATTGGCTAGACATAGGAATTCTGGAACAATCCATTAAGAAGTCACAACTGTATCAAACACATTATCATTACCAAACAACTAAACACTGGGCTACATACCAAACTTAGAAGTTTATGCCTCCTTTAGAGGCACCCAAAATAAATGGTCTCGGGGAGGGAAAAAAAGAAGGCAAATGAACTCACATACAAGATTAAGTCCTTGTGGAAAAATAGAGCAACGGTTCTATTTGAACTATTACAAAATACAACTACCCTTTCAAAACAATACAATTGAGGAGTCTACCTATTAACTGTCTTCTAAACTATCATTAGCTTGTCACCTCCTAAAGCTGGCTACATACTACATGTGGAATAAGGGAAACTCCATTGTACATACATATGCAGAGCACTAGATACTTAATGAACCATCATAATTTAGGTGCATAGAAACCAAGAGTGATAGCCAAGTACCTCAGCAGATTCAAATGTTTCATTCTGGTCAGGAAGCTGCACAGTGATTAGCCCCCCAGCTTTTCTGCTCTTGCCTCTCCCACTAGCTTTGCGCAGTATGCTAACAGTATACAAGAACCCTTTTTTCCTTGCAAGCAATTTGTTGAACTTTGGAGCTTCCCAACCGGATTTTTGACATAGTTGGTGAAGAACAGCCTTGGGAATCTTTAATGGGTCCCCCTGATATCATTTCGCAAGTGTAAAGACGACCGATTTAGAAGTGACAACTGAAGTATGAATATGCTAAACTGAATCTGGGAGAAGCAAAAGCAGAACAGATATAATATTTTGAGAGAAAGCTCCGGATGGTAATTCTTCAAAAATATATTAGCAAGGAACCGCAGAGAATCACAAATGTGACAATTCATATGGCATTATCTCCAAGCAGAGTTACAATATCCTAAGAAGTTCACAGCATGACAGATATGAGTACCTTCTTCCAGATGCCCTCTAATTTCTCCAAATTTTTTCCACTACATAATTCTCTCAATTTTTCCTTCTTCTGTAATTCCAGTAGGTGAGGATGTAATACTTCTGTCGACTCTGCATTTTCTGAAAAGAAATCACCAACTTCCACATCGGCTTCATCATCTTCTTGTGAAATTTTTTGTTGGACAGGTGTACTGATGGGAACAGATTCAAACACAAACTCCTTAGAGCTTGGATTTTCTTCCATGTAATTTCCATCAATTGCGGATTCAACAGCAAATGTCAATCCACTGTTAACATCTGGTTGTGTTACTGTCTTCATGTGTTCTTGAGGCATGGAGCTGGAAGAGATGTCCTCAAAAATTAAGCTAGAAGCACGCTCCTGCTCAAACCCTCGTTCCAATATATCATCTGATAATCCTGCTTAATCAAGCAAGAAAAGTCATGGGGATTTGACAGTGCATCCACATTCTAATACATATCAGGAAGAAGGCCAAAGTAACCTAGAGCTGAAAATTCTTGCTTCAGTTTGCGAATAAGCTGGCCTGCCTGTTCCTGACTCTTCTTGTCCCCTCTTTCTTTGGCCTTCGTAGCTTCCAACCGTGCCATGTGGTACTCTTCGGCGATAACATCATAATTCCTTGGTTGACGAACCTATTTAATTAGAAACAAGACCACAACATCACCAAACATCAAATAACATATCTGGAGAACATCATAGAGCAAACTAGAAAACTAATCATTGTTTCTATTGCGAAGGAAGCTATTAAAAACTTGCATTCACAATACTATAGGAATTGCTTCACATCGAATTCACATTATTCAAGGCAATAAAACAGAGAACGTACTTTATTGGCCAAACTCTCATCATCTGCATCATCTTCCCACGTGCCAGCTTCATCCTGCACATACCGCAATCCAACTATTAATCTCTTTCACTCACTCATTATCTTCCCAAACATATCCGCATTTCATATTCCACTACAAACTAAAAAAGTTCAAAATATTTAAGGAAGTCTCAAGTCCTAACACCTTCCTCCAAAATCACTCATAAAACATCCATCAGTTATGAAAAAAGCACAGTAAATATATAATGCACCTCTTCCTGTTGCTCCATATACCGTCTGATCCAATCAGCTTGAGACCGCGAATCAAGCAGTTGATCGTCCTCGTCATCCTCATCCCACCGCGCCTTGGTTCTCACCGAGACATTTTGCACATCTTCCTCGATTTTGCTGGATACATCCACCGCAGGCCTCCAATCTTCCCGCGCAGTCGATAGAACACTAACAGAACCTGAGAAATCATCATCACAGCATTACAAAACCAACGGCTAAGATCGGCGCAGTCGTATGAACCGAGAACGTTAAGTATACAGATACCTTCATGCGTGACCGTTCCGCTAGCAAACTTCAACGGCAACTCGTTTCGCGTTAGGTTCAAACACAGCCAGTCGAGCGCGGCCTCAAGTGTCGCGTTCTCCTAAGAAGAAGAAGACGGTCATATAGCATCAGACGACACAGTTTCAATTCTCGCGAAAGAAATTTGGAAATTAAATGAAAAAGATGTGTGGATTATTACTTTGAGAGAAGAGAGAGCGAGCTCGATTTGATCATTAGAGAAGCCTTCCAAGGAGAGCTTCTCGTAGATGTTTTTGAGCCGTTTCGCTTTCTGTGATTTAGATACAGTGTCGCTGTTAGTACTAGTTGTGGAGGCAGGACGGTTCGAGTTGAGCAAGAGGCGGCGCAGGCGGTTCTCGTTCTCGGCCGAAATTTGAAGTTTCGGTCCGGAGCCGGACGCGGCGGAGGAGGAGGAGGCGGAGGCTGGCTGGGGTTTTGATTTGGAAGATGGTTTGTTGTTACTGTTTTTGTTTTGCTTTTGTGGCTTCTTTTTTGGAGCCATTTCTTGGCGGCCTGGGTTTATCAGGGGAAAGAAACTACAACAAAAGAAAAAAAAAAAAAAAAAAGAGGAGAGCAGCAGCAGTGAAGTGAAAGAGGAAGACGATGCTCGTGACCAGATTTCAATGCAACGACGCCGTGTTGGCTATCCGTATGGAAATGCGTTACTTGTTACTACAGTGTCGATAATCCGGTAAAGAAGAATATGGACCGGACCAGTGCACCTCTCATTCTTTTGGGTTTCACGGCGTCGGTAACCATATTTTGTAAATTTCTTTTTTTCTATTCTCATAAGTGTTTGAAAAATATAAACAAAAAAATACGTTATTTGATGCATGGCTATGAATTGATGATGTATAGATGCATCATTAGAATGACCTCTCCTTTCATGGTCTATCAAATTAGATTTATTTTTTAAATTTGGATGGGACTAACATACCTTATATCTAAAATTTGCTTATAATTGAACAATTTAATCATCCAATTGGACCGGACCAGTGTCGATAATCCGGTAAAGAAGAATATGGACCGGACCAGTGCACCTCTCATTCTTTTGGGTTTTACGGCGTCGGTAACCATATTTTGTAAATTTCTTTTTTCCTATTCTCATAAGTGTTTGAAAAATATAAACAAAAAAAATACGTTATTTGATGCATGGCTATGAATTGATGATGTATAGATGCATCATTAGAATGACCTCTCCTTTCATGGTCTATCAAATTAGATTTATTTTTTAAATTTGGATGGGACTAACATACCTTATATCTAAAATTTGCTTATAATTGAACAATTTAATCATCCAATTGGACCGGACCAGTGTCGATAATCCGGTAAAGAAGAATATGGACCGGACCAGTGCACCTCTCAT
>JAKUCV010005019.1:110215-180583 GCA_028386065.3 Turnera subulata | reverse complement strand
AAAAAAAGAGGGATGAACAGTACGTCAACCCCGTTCCTCCGGTCACTGTGCATGGCGACGTGTTCCGGCCGTCTTCCCGCGCCACCGCCGCCACCAGCAGGTAGCCCACGACGTCGCGACCCCGGAGCTGCCTTCCCCGTCGCTTCCCACCGCCGGACGCGGCCGCTAGGGGCGTTGACCCGCCGGAATCCCCGCGGATCTGCTCCTTCTCCAGTCTGCTCCGCCACCGCACCGCCTCGCGCCGAGGTTGCACCGCCAGTGGAGTCGCCAGCCGTCGCCTGATCCGTTGCTGTGCTCGCTTCTCCTGCCTCGGTCCGCCGTCGTCGTTGCGCTGCTCAACCCGAGGTGAGGCCGGGTTTTCCGACCCGTTTTGACGGGCGGGTCGCGCCTGGTTCTGGGTTGACTGGAACTGGGTTTGACCTGTCCTTTTATTTATTTTTATTTTTTTTTTCCTTTCTTAATATATATATATATATGTATATGTAAATCTATTTATTTTCTGATAGATAATTTAGAAAAAAAATATATTTGCATGGTGAAAATTACGGCTAGTTTAATTCTGTTGTTTTGAGGAAAAAAATATATATATACTTTGATTCTTCAAATTAAGATAATTAAGTTATGTTTGTAAATTATTATTATAGTTAGATTAGAAAATATATAAATACCATATAAATAACTTCTGGAAATTTAGTATGTGTATTATTTTTATCTGGAAAATTATTATTTTGGTATATGTATATAAAAATGTATTTTGTAAATTAAAAGTAATTATGTTTTGTGTTGGAAATTAAATTGTATATATATTTAGAAAAGATAAATACTATATATATTTTCTGAAAATTATAAATAGGTTATTATTTTTCTGGAAAATTGTAGTAATTATTATTTTGGAAATTATAGTTACTTTATGAAAAATATTTTGAAAGAGTTTTAATTAAAGTATAGTACCGAAATTATATTCGGAAATATGTTCGGAAAATTATTTTCGATAAAAGATAATAATATCAGATAAGAATCGGGATGGGTGTATTTCGTAGTATTGGCATCATAGTATACCGATTATGTGCATTTATGTGTGTGTATGTATGGTTTTGTGGTATAGGTTTGGATATCGGGCAGTTTCCCGAGGAGCCGGCGTCGGACCGGTCATAGTTTCCGAAGTTGAGTAATCGGCCAAGGTGAGGATGGATTTCCTTCAATATGTGCCTTATTACTCGGTTATTGTGTTTGGTGTTGTTGCATTGTTGGATGCTGTGCTTTTGTTGTGTTTTGGCTCGGGATGTCTATCCCGGTGCTTGTTTGGTATTTTTGGGATGTTTATCCCCGTGTCGATTTTCTGTGTCGTTTGGAATAAGTAAATGGATAATTAATGAATTGTGATGAGGATGTCGATCCTCGGTATTTTGGTTAGGGATGTCGATCCCTGAGTTTGGTTTTTAATGACGGTAATATAATTGTCACGTGGTAAGTAGAGGTACGACCGGATGGTTTGTGACTGTTTTGTGGTGCCATGATCTGGGTTACTTGTGATGGGCATGTTGATGCCGGTTTGATTGGGATGTTGATCCCTGAGTTTGATATTGGGATGTTGATCCCGGGTTCTTTTTGATCTGGCACCAGGAACAGGTTGATAACCTGGTACGACCCTAGCTTATCCGTGACGGGGCCCGGAAAGATAAAATTGGACAATTGATTTTATTTGAGTCTTTTCAGTTTTGGGTCGAGTCTTTGGGTTGGGCTGTTTAGCCCGTGTTTTTGACTTGAGTAGTTATAGTGTGCGTACTGATCGTCTTTCCATTGTCGTGAGCACTTCGGACTCACCCCTCACCTGCGGGCTTTCATCCCGTAGGATGAGTTATTTGTGGTACAGGTTTGATGCATTCCAGACAGGCTGCGACGTTTTTCCCTTGGACGGGCTCGGATCCATAGTTTGCATGTGTCGCATACAGTGTTAGTGAGTTTAAGTCTTCCGCTGTGCACTGTTGTGATATTTATTGGGCTAATGGGCCGGTTTTATCATTATTGATGTTTATTATTATGGGCTGTCGAGCCCGAGTTATTGTGGTTCACACTGTATGCTTGGGTTGGTTTGATTGGGTTGTCACAGTTCCGGCTCGTGTTTACTGTGTACGGTAAATACTGGTCGGGGCGTTTCATGGATGGGACTAACATACCTTATATCTAAAATTTGCTTATAATTGAACAATTTAATCATCCAACATCACTAAATATTAATATAACCTATTAATCTTTCCTCAACCAAAAAAAAATAACATATTCATCAAAGAAATAACCTAGCTAATGTTTTGAATTTCCCAATACATAATATAATTTGCACATCTCAAAGTTTAAAGTAGTTCTCACAATAAGTCTTCTTATCTTTTTGGGATTTCCATCCGAGAAGAACATAAAAGATCATCAAAGACATAACATAACGTGCGCATCTTAAAGTCAAAAGCAAGTACCACAATAGGTCTTATTAATTTTTTCGATTTCCCATCCGGTATCTGGAGCTTTGCCCTGACTAATCTGGATTCGATCCGGATCGTACACCTTATTATGGTGAGTGAGTTTTCCAGTAGAGAGTTTTTGCATACACAAAGACTCAACTGGAGACCTCACTTAAGCGAAACCAAGTCGCTTACTCTTTAGACTAACCCGACATTGGTAATAAGTCTTCTTATTAAAAATATGCACCCAAACACAAATTCAAACACAAGTTAAGGACTCATTTGGCTACACAAGACTACGACGGTTGATCAAGCTAATCAGGAACTCTCATGGTTCCCGGGCCAGCCCTCTACTCCGCTTGGGCTCGGATATCATCAGGTTTGCCTGCTGCTTCTCTAGAGTGAAAGCTTAGAAAATGGGTTACATTTTCACATCAGATGGGCTTCTTATACTCGATTTCTTTTTGTTCCATAACCGGGCAAAAGCCCTAAATATAATAGTCCTATACCACAAGTCACCAACCATCCAAGCATCTTTAAACTCCTTTAATTAACTGAGAGAAACATATTTTGGACAGTGTTATCAAACCCGGACTGGGGTTGAACCGGGCAGGCCTCCAGGTCATAGTTTTTCCGGGTAAATATTGGACAAATTGCGGTTCAACCAGAAATTAACAAAGGGAGCATTAACCCGTAGACCCAGCCAGGTCACGGTTAACTGGGTTCGACCATCTGAGCCGGTTTGGGTTTGATAACAGTGATTTTGGATGTGCAAATTAATTTGCTGGTCTTGGTCGGTCTATTTGATTAGAGTTTACAGGAAATTAAGTCCGTCTTGCTTCAAATAATATTTCCAGGAATTTTCCCTTCTTCTTTTCAAACAAGACGATCAAAGAATATACAGAAATCCAAAGAAATGCATGAGGGTCCTGGGAATTAAATGCAATTAAATGCATTGCAGTATAAGGTACATAACTACCAAATTCTTTTACATATATATAGAGCAAGCAAGCAGAACTTGTTTTGTTTAATAGTATACGCAGGAAATCATGGCTACACTAGTCCTGATTTCTAGCCAGTAGCTCGTTTTGATTTCTAGTCATGTTCCTGCAAGTTTGTATTCGTTGAATCGGTTATATGTATACTTTTGATAATGTAATTAACGTACCCGATCATTGTCAAATTATGTTCCTACCTAATTATACACATGTAATGATCTTTGTCATCATAATATATGTCTCACAACCAGAGGTAGGTTGCCAGTCCTTGTCGTAATCCTCAAAGCTTCCTGAAATACAACTGTCTTAACCTTGAAACAACAGTCTGCATATATACATCTCCTTCCTTTTCACTGTAAGGTTAATCTATTGGAGTAAAAGCAAAGAAAACCCGGACCAAACACATCATCAAATATTCCCCCACGTAGCCCTCTCCTCCTACACCACAGCAGCCTATACCCAGGTCATTCTTCACCATGGAGAACCCCAGTACTCTTTCTCCAAAGCTCACAAAAGATTATAGCAACTATGTTGATACTTCTCGGCCTTTTCGGTCGGTCAAAGAAGCTGTTGCCATATTTGGGGAGCGGATTCTCGTGGGTGAAATATACTCTCCAAGGCCATATTATTCTCTGCCAAGAGAAGAGAATATTTCTTGGAGGTTCTCACCGTCACCAAGTCCTGTTATGAACCCTAAGGAAGATGATCTTCAATACGGTCAAAACGAGTTCGTGGGTAGTTTAAAGAAGCTTGAGGCCGAGCTGGAGGAGACCAAGGCAGAACTGAAGTTACTAAAGGAGAGAGAGTCTGAGACAGAGATAGCATTGGCTTCGTTGAACGCAGAGCTACACAAGAACATGTCTAAGTTGGCAGAAGCAGAGGCAGCTGCAGCTAAAAAGGCAGCAGCAGAAACAAGAACTACTGCCAATAATTTTGAGAGGGAAAAGAAGGAGGATCTTCTCAGACAAGAAGAGAGGAGAAGAGAGTTGATGATAAGGATGGAGAACTCGCCAACTTTGGCTGAAATTTTGAGTCTTGGTGAGGAGAAAGGCTACTTCAAAGGGAAGAAAGAAAAGAAGATGATGAAGAAGAAGAAGCCTATTGTCCCTCTTGTGGGTGATTTATTCTTCAGGAAAAAAGGAGCTTCCCAAACTCTGAGCAACCCTCTTTATGGTTCTACTGATACGTATTTTTAACCAAAATATTGTTTTGGTTGATCGAGTCAAATATCAATCCTTCATTTTGCTTTAAGCCTTTGAATGTGAATTAAGTGTTGAAGTTTTTGTAAAAAAAAAGTGAAAATTAAAGATAATCAAGGGAACAGCATAGGGAAATATTTGTATGATTTCTGCATGCATGTAATGCCTGTATCTGTTTGTGTCAATATATATGCAAGTGTTTATAACTTTTCCATTGTTTGGACTAGCTATAAGATTTGATACGATGGGTACTGACTAAACTCATCAGCAATGGAGAGATTATTTGAATTTGAAAAATGCACTAGCATTTAGATCATCCTCATTTGCACAGGAATATAAATCG
This sequence comes from Turnera subulata, assembly GCA_028386065.3. NCBI lineage: Eukaryota > Viridiplantae > Streptophyta > Magnoliopsida > Malpighiales > Passifloraceae > Turnera > Turnera subulata. Next base: position 175,590 of record JAKUCV010005019.1, on the reverse strand, counting down.
TTCAATTACCTAAATGACGATCCTGCTGGGGAGATTTTTGAGAGAAAGAAAAAAAACAAGGAAAAGAATTGAAGCAACCCTTCATTGTTATCCTAATACATATATGGACAACTTTCACAAAGGATTTGTGTCGGAATTTATCCGTCATCCTTGTTGCAAACTCTTCCCTCAATTATGGAGATTTTGGCCAGCGCGATCGTTGTGCAGTGGCACAAAGACCTTGCCTGGTGCGAAGCCACCCTGGTACGATCAGGGTGTGGGACTTTAGTAGGAATAGGATGAGGTTTGGTTAGATTTAGGGTATCGTTGTAATAAAAAAATTATGGAGATTTTGAACATCAATGGTCTTGAGTAGCCATTCCAAATATTCAAATCCAAAATGTCTTCACTTAAACCAGACGAGACCAAGCCCAGCCCAGCCCATTGATTCAGCCGAGGATACACACACCATCTTTTCTTTTTTTTTTTTTCACGTATATTGTCTTAAGATGTATGTGTGACAATTAAATGTTGATTAGTAAATTGATATTGTAGTAATTTTTTTTGGCAGCTATCTCGCGCCTTCACCAACTATACTTTTAATTTTATGCGTCTTCACAGGCAAAAATAAAAATCGCCACCGCCACTAGTACTTCTTCCTCCACCACATAAAACAAAAACAAACGGCATAACCAATAACTTTATATTTCTCCTTTTCTTTTGGTCATAACTTTATATTTCTCCTTTTCTTTTGCCGTAGGTCAGGGCAATATATAATCAATCCCCAAAACCCCCACACCAACCATCGCCGTAACCAGTCACCGCTCGCCGATCAACAGAATATCAATCCTCTCGCCGGAAAACTAACACTCGGTGTTTGGCGAGGAAGAACAGGGAGATGCAGTCAGTGGTGTTGAACCCAACAACCTATTGTAGGGCCCAACAAACCCTAGACCCCTCTTCTTCTTCTCGCCCCATCAAAGTAAGTAACCCTCTCCTTCTCTCCTTCTTACACAGTTTTTTTGTTTTTTCTATCTCTTTTGTTTTTTTTGGTTTTTGGAGAATTGATAGATTAAATCCTTGGGTTTTGCAGAGTTTTCGTGTGACTCGAATTTCTTTCGCGGGAAGGCGCAATCAGGTGCGGCTTCGATCGCCTGCTATCGCCAGGAGGTCAGGTTGGTCTTCTTTGATTCTTTCAACTGATTTTAGCAGAGGAGCCAGCTATTTCGTATTCGTCCCAGTTGAAGTATGAAAATCACACGCAAGTAATGATAGTAATGAAGAAAAGGGAAAGAACCGCGTCATTTTGTAGAATTGGTATATGTTGTTCCTTTTTATAAAAAAAAAAAAAAGTTTATGGAATCTGTTGGTGAACAGTGGATAGTGTAGCTGTTAATATTTCCTAGTTGCGGTGGAGTTTTAGTCTGGATTTTTAGTTGGTTTCGTATGTTCAATGCATTCTTTAAAACATGGTGAAGTAAACTGAGAATCTTGCTTTTTTGCCTATGTTTTTTTTTCCATCATAGTTTTTGTGAATTTTTTTCCTGTCGGTTTTTATGTTGTGCAGTTGTAAAAGCTGTTGCGACCCAAGGTTCAGCTGTTGAATTGCCATTAACCGCAGAGAATGTAGAGAGTGTACTGGATGAGGTTCGTCCTTATCTCGTTGCGGATGGGGGTAATGTAGCTTTGCACGAGATTGATGGAAATGTTGTGCGGTTGAAGCTGCAGGGAGCTTGTGGCTCCTGCCCGAGTGCAGTCGTGACAATGAAGATGGGTATTGAGCGCCGGCTAATGGAGAAGATTCCTGAAATAGTTGCTGTAGAACCCATTGCAGATGAAGAAACTGGGCTTGAGCTGACAGAAGAAAACATAGAGCAGGTAATCACACTGCATCGTCATTTAAGTCTTACTACTGTTGCGCTTCAATTCAGCATTAGAATTGGTTGACATGTGATTGCAATATTGCTGCTTCCAAAGACTTCTGTGCCTGTACGCTTTGCACCTTTTTGATTACTTGTGCCAAAAAAAAGAATTGACTAGACGCACAGGCTGTGGTTTAACCTCAGCCTTTTCATAGATTTTAGTCCTTCTATGTCTGAAAGTGTGAAACACTATAATTAGGGTGGTAACCAGTACCTTCTTGTGATGGCTCGAATTACAGTTCAAGATAAATCTTAGTGTGGTTTGTATTTTATTGCGTTATCCACTTAGTGTGATTCACATCTATGTGGAGTAACACAAAAAATTATGCCATGTTTTGTATACCAGAAGTTGGTAATGGCCAGCTCGGCTTTTCTCATACACACCTCTTTGTATTCTTTTGCACAGAACCATAGTTAGTCTAAGCTTAGAAAGGGATTGAGGCTTCATGCATATCTGCAAGTGGTATTTGTCTTGATTTTCTGCTTGCAGAATACCAACTGTCCAACCCACCAGCAACTTAGAATGTCGTGCACTCACATTTATAATATCTGCTGTTCTCTTGTGGACTTGACTGTTCCTTTTTATAATCCTTTGCCTGTTATTTGTTTCAGGTACTGGAAGAAATTAGGCCATACCTTGTAGGTGCGGCTGGAGGATCTCTTGAACTGGTGGGAATTGAAGAGCCTATAGTGAAAGTTCGAATCACAGGCCCAGCAGCTGGAGTGATGACTGTTCGAGTGGCTGTAACACAGAAATTACGAGAGAAAATTCCAGCAATTGCTGCTGTGCAACTTCTGTAGTGCTATTTGCAATTTTTTTGGTCCACCTTGTCTTGTCCTCCCGTCCTCCCCATTCAATACCAACAAGACCCGTATAAATAGTTCAAAATGCTTGTGTACATATTGTTTAACGGGATGTATTGATGCATAACGATATTTATGAAATTTACTAAAGAAGAAATTTTGGATCAGCAAATTTTCTGTAGCAGCAGCAGCAGCAGCAGCAGTGCCAGTAAGCTCTACACTGGCCGAATTTTGGCGTGTTCAGCATCCTTCGTCAAGCATTTTGGATTTCTTTTAATGCGCAAACTTTAAATAATTAGCACAAATTTTAATGGACAATGTATTTCACGCTTGAACATAGATGGCGAGGTAGGAGACCGAGTGAGAAGACTTTAGAAGGGTATATCTTTGTTCAAGCCGCCACCCATAAGTTAACAGATTACATGGGCAGCATGATTTGTGGCACCATTTAGCTAAAATGTGACCAGTATAGATTAATATAATATTGAAAGTACAAATCGTGAGATTTCCAAACTTGGGGTTCGTTTACATTTTAGTTAGATAGCACATTTAAACACCACCAAACCAAAGTAATCGAAGTCGCAGAAGATGGTCAGTAAATGAACGTTCTTTCCATCTGTGCTCTGGCAATTCCATCCAAGTAATTTGGGAAGCTCAGACCCGAGTCATCCTCATCCATTTGCCATCATTGGCAGGCGATTCTTTTAGTCGAACTCCATGCTTCTTGCAGCATCTTAATGACAATAAAGTTTAATCAAACCCGAGTCATCCACCATTGGCTGGAGATCTTTTTAGCCCACGGAAAGAACTGCATGCTTCTTGCATCATCTTAATGACAATAAAGTTTAATCAAAGAATCAGCGCCAGCAGTGAATAGCCAAGGTTGCCGTGGATGAAACTTGCAGTCCATTACGCCTGCAAGGTAGCAAGGGTGAGTGGGGTTGATCAGTGATATGCTATCAGTTTTCAGTAATATGAACATAAGGAGTCTCAAGCTACTCACCTCTTCCATTTGAGCTCGCATGCCCACGGAGAATTTGCAGTGGAACAATGAGAGGGTTTTCATTAAGATCTGAATAAACCATGCCATGAAAGACATATGCGGTGGAATCATCGGAGCACGATGCAAATAATGGGTATGAACGATGGAAAGCCACATTAGTTATGTCTTTTGGATGACACCTAAGAAGTTTTCGAGGTCAAATCGGAGGGGAGAGGTCAGAAAAAACAGAAAGAAGCTCAATAGAACCACAACTCTATATCCAACAAAAAATTCATCCTTATGGATTGGACAGTGCTCATACCTGAGAATTTTGTAAGCTTTAGACGAGAGGTCCATATCAAACCAGCATAACTTTCCTTCTTTGCTTCCAACAATTATATTATCACCTGTGAGAAGACAAAGATATGAAATGGAAGAAAACTAAAAGAAATAACTAGAATACTGTCACCATGAAAGTTAATCAGAATGCAAGCATACCAGCAGGATGAACCGCAATGGATGATACTTCACGAAGCCCAGTTTCAAGCTTCTTAATCAGCTTTTGCTTCACAAGATCATAAACACGAACATGCTTCTTCGTCGCAGCAAAGATGATGGAACGGGTAGGATGAAAAACTGAAGATACGGGAAGACCATGCAGCTTAAATGGCAGCCTTTGTGTCACTTTCTTGGACAGCTGGTGAATAAGAATCGCTTTCGATTCACGTAACCAATTGGTCAAGGCACAAATTGTTAAAGTTCTTAGCTAATGGAACAGTTTAACTACCATGATGGATTTGAAAAACATCCCAAAAAATATTGTTCATGTTATAGCCCAGAACTGATACCACTCATTTAACCACACAGATGCAGTTTCTCTTGGTGACAATTTCACAATGGATATCATGGCTTAATTAAAATAACTAGCCAATTGAAAAGCATTTTGTGAAACAGCATTATAACCTAAATGATAGAACAAAAAGGATATCAGCTGGCATCAGAGTAGAGAAATAGTCTCCTTTACGGTGCCATTCTACAGAAGATACGGTCTGCCAAAGTGCAAAACAGGAAAGGTGTGGATGTCAACCCAGAAGGGAAGATAACCCCAAAAGGGGCTTGAGAGATCTGAAACACAAATGAATCCAAAGAGAAGAGAGAAAAATAAAATTACCTTAAAATGTTTTAACTTGATTCCTCCATGTTGATTGTCTTGAGACCAGCTTGATGCCACATTACCTGTACACGCACAACATATTTCGCATTTATCAGAAAATATTCATTTTCCATAACATGCTAAAGTGTGCTCAATTCGACACTGACCAGAGTCATCTGAAGCTGCAGGCATATCAAGATGCAGAAGCTCCTTAACCTTTCCTTGTACTTCTTCATTCCCCAATCCAGTGTTCAAAAGAAATACATCTCGTCCCCTGAAATGTTATTTCAAGTATATAAGAGAAACAGGGAAGTAAAAAGGTGAAATTGATAAAACCGCTGGGATGCAATGAGCCTTACGCAGCAACTGCCACAATGGGTAGCTCATGCAAAGGATTCCAGGATACATAATGGACTGCTTCGCCAATTTCCCAGATTTTAAGACATCTACCAGTTTGAACTTCCCAAATACGCACAGTTCCATCAGTTGAGCCTGCACAGATAATATAAAATAATAAGATCCACGACCAAACTGGTATATATAGATTTTGCAACCTGACCTATAAGAATGATGAGCATCCAAACCTGAAGCAATCCATTGCCCAGAAGCTTCGGTAGAAATTGACACAACTGCTCCCTTGTGGCCCTTGTACTCGAGATAGCATGTTACTGGATAAGGTCTGAGATCTTTACGGCTCGGTAGCTTAGGCTTCAAGGACTCAGGATCGATGTTTATCTGAAATATTAATTGACATATTTGGCTTAGCTTTATCAGGAAAAAATGGTTGACAAACTAATAGATCCTCCAAAAAAAACTACCAACAACAATAATAACTTGATTTCTTGGGATCCCGAAACTTACACGTTTCTTACGAACTCGAGGACATAAGTACAGATCCAAACAACGCTCAAAAGATTCCTTAACCGCATTCTCATATGCTGGAATGCTCCTTAAGGATTCAAACCTGGTGGATTTAAAAATTTTAGAATGTGAGATTCTTCGGTTAGGCAGAAAGCAGAGGTAATATATATATATACATATATATATATATATATATGCGTGTGTGTGTGTGTGCGCGTATGTATGTATATCAAACTGACCTTTTGGGGATAAATTGAGGTCGGTCTTCCTCATCCATCAGCTGATAAGAATTAATCTCCTCTTGTGTTGGGATATATTCCAAGGATGGATTGTATGATTCCTCATGGCCTGAAAACAAACATACAGTAAGCAGATCTAATTTACGCAACAAACTGAAAAGAACTTGAGGATAGGAACAGCATACCAGGAAGTTTTGATTTTGGGGCAGGGATGTACGATAAATGCCCAGTCTTTTCTGATGAGCTAGAATCATCACCCCATAACATGTAGAATCGTGGTTCTTCTTTTTGCTTGTCAAATTTTATTAAACCTTTACGAATTGCCCTCGCATACTTAACCACCTACAGGTTCAAAGCAAAGCACAGGAATGAATCATAGAAACATAACCCATAGAGATTAACTCACCCAGGAAAATCCAATATTACTGTTAACTCCAAAAATTATCACAATAGAAAAGATAGCTGAGAAAGAAACTTAATTATTATCTTCGAGAACCAGTGCAGAAAAGCATAGCTTGACAGTTTTTTTTCTTTAACAAGCTTGACTTTGTTTAACGTGGCTTACCAGTTTATGTTCCGACTTTGAGGGAATGAATCGTCTCTTGGGCTCTGGTGCATTTGACAGTGGATGCTTGGCGTCATCCCATTTAAACCAATCAACATAGGGCTGCATGAAAACATAAAGAACTTCAATTGTGCATAGTATGGGTGCAATAAAATGACAGTTGACAGTGACACTAGTCAACATAAAAACAAATGAGTGGTACGGACCGCATAAGGATCGAATTCAGCATGCGGAGCCTTCCCTTTAAGCAAATTCCGGATAAGATTGGCTTCTTCTTTCGTCACTTCAACTTCCTCATCATCGTACTCGTCAAAAATCTTAAGCCTACCATGCATTGAGAAATTATTTTGCAGTCAGGGGCGAGGTGTAGAAAGAGAAAATGTCCAGAATACAGTAGTTTTCCCTTTGCTAGGGAATAGCAAGACAAAAACTTAATTGACAGTTTGAGAACTCACCAATTTTTTGAGTCATCAACATTATCTAGATATGAAGCAAGCTTATCTTGTCTGTCTTTCTTGGTTATCTTCTTGCCAGCAATATCATAACCAATGTGTTTTTCATCCTTATACCACTCGAGGGGAACGTCTCCCACTGTGTTCCGTTGAGGGACCTTCCAAAATAATAATGATAAAAAATAAGCGGAGCTCCTATGTGATAGTAAATACAAAGACCCCCAATCCGATCAGATTTTTACCGGGCTATGAACAAAAGAAAAGTAAGGAGTAAAGGAAGCACACCTCATCCTCGGAAGAATCACTCTCTTCAGCGCCTCGATCAGGTTCGGAGCCTTCATTTTCATCTCCATCATCTGACCCTTGATCAGATTCAGAGCCTTCATTTTCATCTCCATCATCTGACCCTTGATCAGATTCAGAGCCTTCATTCCCATCTCCATCATCTGACCCTTGATCATTGTCTGAGCTAGCAGAGCCCTGTCCGATATAGATACAGAGAGAAAAGATTCAGGCAGAAATTAAACGTTTGCATCTCTACAATCACATATTTCTTCACTATATGTAGCTCTTCAGGACATGGAAATGAAGGCAACTACCATGTACCTCATCATCGAGTTCACTTCCGCCATCTTCTGTATCACTTAATGACTCGTCATCCTGAGACTCGTCATCATCCACCAAAAGTTCCTAATATCACACGAGTCAACTCACTTATCACATGCAAAACACAATATGCATTGCAAAACCGATAGGTCAAAAGAAATAGCCATACTAAAGCACATTAGAATTCAAATTTCAGTTGAAAAATACAGCAAATAAGGTTTATCTTCACTCCATAAGCAAGAAACTAAACAAACACAAAACGAAACTGGAGGGAAGAAAGTAGCTAGAGAATGCAACAATTGGTACCTTAACGTTATTAGCAAAGTTTTCCTCTTCTGCTTCTTCTTCACTTTTATGCAATTGCGTTTCTTCTCTGCTCGGTTTGCCTCTATTTGATTTGGCTTTGGTGGTTTTCTCTTTGCTCTTCTTCTCCTTCGAATTCGCCGCCGCAACGGAGTCGTTTCTGCTCACCCTCATCTTCTCTCTCAATGGAAATCGGACCAGGGATTTGCAGGGCAAAAGGCTGCGAGAGGGAGAGAGCAAAGGTTGGGGTTTTAGGGTTTTAGCCTATTTTAGGGGGAAAGAGAAGATAAACGTGGGCTGGATTTGTTGAAAATAATTATTAAATAAAAAAGTGGGTCGGTTAACAGAACAAAGGGTTTTTAACCAGGTGGGCTGGCTTTGGGCCTATAACAAACTCTATATTGGGCTGAGGGAGTACAGTTGTTTAAATAATCCTTATTTTCCTTAATTAATCTCTTAATTCTTAGTTGACCACATGAAAAATGGGAGCAATTTTAGTCTCTATTTGGTGATGGGAAATTTAGTATATATGAGATTAAAAATAGGCCATCTCACAAATAAAAAGAGAAATTCCTTGAGACTGATCCATGGCTTACTTTTCTATTAGTAATTATATAAGAAACTAAGGAAATTAATTTTTTGGTTAATGTTGCCCTTTAAGGAATTTAATAGGCGATACCGCAGTTGCAAATTCAATATATTCCAATTAACAAGTGAAGGAAATAAAATAGCGGATGTTTTTGGCTAATTTTAGACAGACATTTTGTTATCCTCTATTTGTCCACCGTGGTGGAACGATGTTGAAAACATAGCAACTGCCAACTTTCCATTAGTACCACATTAAACAAATGTACAAAATCAACTTCAAAAGATCTTGCACTTAATTACACCATGGCATGGCTACATAGAGCTGCAAGAAGGATGACGAACGTACAACTGAAACATAAACACATAGCTCAACAATTTTGAGTCATTCTACATAACACAAAATTTTTGGGTGATCAAAAGACTGTGGAGCATTCATTTTCTTCTCCCCAGTTAGCAAATTGCAGAGGAAGAGATATCGATAATGTGACTCCATGTGCTTTTGGCAAGAAATAGAAAGCCAAAGCAAAGCTACTGGGACCTCATAGATTCAGTTTTAAGAGAAGCTCCTGCCATCTTGGGGTGACTTCCTCAAATATGTAGGTTAAAGGAGAAACCAAAACTCCACTGCCTCCAATCTGCATCAAACAAGTGGTATCACTAACTAGGTGCCAGCAAAAACTCTAATTGGTTTCAGAAAACGCAGGCCTCCAGAAATCCAAATGACCATTTTGAATGAGAGTTCGTTCACACAGCCTCAAATAAATCTAAAATCAGCTGTAAACTCCCAAGGCCACAAATACACAGATAAACATCATAGATCAAGTAAATTCTATCAGATGCAACGACTTGCACCGGTTATTATTTTTTTTTGGATACTATTGCTCCAGTTATTATTACAGCTGTAACCGAAAAAGAAAACCCATCCACTAGTAAGCACAGATGAAATTCAAGATTTATACGTAGAAAAATGTTGCAACTCACCTGTCTTAGTTGCTGCACAGACTCGTAGAGTGCCTTTTTGGGAACACATATGACTATGGCATAATAATCAACTACAACCTCTCCGTTGCGCTTGCAGTATACTGGACTTATTGTAGGTCCCTACATACAACCACAGAAAGGATAGGTAAGTTGGATTGACAAGCCAACTTTTGGCAGCTAGCAAAGTGGCACACCATCTATAAAACCATAGCCACATGAAACGTCAGACCTGAGTGAATCCTAGTGCATATCAATTTTGAGGTGCACAGAACTGGAAAAAAACCATTACCATCCCATTCCCAGAAAACAAAAGGTGCTTGGCAATGGAAAGTGATTAAGATGATCCAGACACTATTCAATGCTAAATTTCCATGTGACATACAATGTGTCTTTGTTTGTGGGCTCCGTAACATAACTACAGATAGAAACAAATAGCTAGGTCTTAAATCAAACCTGTAATCCAGACAAGGATGGCTGGCTCAGCACTCGTTCGGCAACTTCCTCTGCAGAACTTCCTCTCATATTTGCGACTACCTGTCATGACAGTGTTAAGCAAGAAATTTGCACATCAAAGAAACTTAAGTATGAGGAGTATGAGGAGAAGCATACCGTTAACTGACCAACAGCTCTCAAATGTGCCTCAAACCTTTCAAGAACCTCTTTTGTTATGTTCCTTACTTCTTGTCGTTGGATCAATGATTCCTTCCTTGCAACTAGAACAGCCTGAGAGAGAGTGACTTTTAGTGCAATGTATACTAAAGGCCAAATTCAAAACCAACTGAGCGAAATGCCCTTTTAACCTACAATATCAAATTCTCTACAAGTTTCATGCACTTCGCTTACTGACCTGGCTGTTCAACACAACGCCACCTTCAATTTCTTTCAAGTTGTTTTCTTTTAGGGTTGTCCCACTGCTTACAAGATCCAAAATAGCATCAGCTATCCCCATCTACATAAGAAGAAAGAAAACACCATGTTAAAGTCATAAAAGTGTTTTTAAAACTCTAATCAAATTCAAAGCTCCAAGTCTAGAGAATGATATCAACAAGCTAACTTTCACATAAGGGTGAGTAAATATAGATTCCTGAACAATTTTAATTTGATTTTCCAAACAAAAACTGAATCTTGCAATAAAGAATGTTTCTCTTAGCATCAAAAAAGAAAAAAAGAATATTTCTCACCGCAGGAGCAGCTTCCAATGCTCCATCAGCAGTTGAAAAGGCCACGTGCATTAAGCCATTATCTTTCATAAATTTGGGACCTAGCTGTGCATAAATGCAAAAGAAAAATAAGTTCAAATGGAACCTTATAGCCAGAAGTTAATAAAAAAAAAAAAAAAAAAAACTCTGAGGATATCATACATGAGTAAATCCTGTGGCAACACGAAGAGGCTTCTCAGGTGTCCACTGAGGCATTTGTGCTAGTTCTTTCAGTGAATTTACATTTTCGAAGATCCCGTACTTGGGAATCTGGCCAAAAGAACAGGAATTTAGATTGACAAAATATTTGCAAAAGATCTAAAATACACAGACAAATGAAAAAGACTTACTGCAATGGATAACCGGCAATCCCCATATCCAAGAGCTTCGTGCACAATTACAAGATCTTCACTTCCCTGCAAAAAAGTTTCAATTTTCAACAAGGGACCAACAGGAAATGGTAACAAGCTATATATGAAGAAAAATGACTAAAAACTCTAGAGAAACGAAACCAGCATACATAAATAGTAGCTGAAGTACAAAGAGGATGAATTGCATCCCACGGTTATTGCATCACTATCAAGTTGCTTACCAGCCCGTATTCACTGTATGTATCAAATCCCACAATTCCAAGGTCCAAATCTCCCGACACCAACTTGCGCACAATGTCTTTGGGTCGCTGGAACCACACCTCCAGGTTGGATATCTACGAAAGCACCAACTAATAAAAAACCATGCTTCCATGCAAAACCCACATGTAAAATGAAAGACACATAGTTGAAGACAAAAAAAGAAACTAAAACCTGAGGGATTTCAGCCACATATTGTCTAGGATTGACTTGCTTCACCGACAACTGACAGTCCTACACCACCACCAAAAAAGAACCAAACTAAATTAGAAAACCCAGAGACGGAATAGCTCAATTACAACTGAAAACCTTGAATTTTCCACTAAAAGTTGATCAAAATGCGTACTCTGAGGAGATCGAGAGTGTCGGACGACATGCGACCTTTGCTGGGCAAGCCGAGCCGGACCTCTTTCCTCTCCGTGACCGCCACACTTTCCGGGGTTCCATTGACAACCGCGACCACCTGCTGCCCCGCCGCCGAGAGGCAGCAAGCGACAGCGGTTCTGGTATAACCGACACGGCGCCTGGGGAGGAGGAGGAGCTCAGCTGATACGGGCGGAGAGGAAGGGAGCGGAGGAGGGGAGAGAGGGGGGTAGGGGCATTGCTGGAAATTGGGGAGGAGACGAGAGAGCGACATGGGGATTCTTCGTGAGTGTCAAAGGATGGAGCTTTTGGGGGACTTGAAGAGGCAAAATGGAAAAAAGAGTGAGTGAAAGAAAAGCCGCCGTGGAAGTGGAACTATAAGTAATAATATAAGAACAGGGGAGGAGGGGACTAGGGAGGTAGGGAGTGAGGAGAAGATGCTGTTTAGTACCGTTTAGGATTCTGTTTTTGTCATGTGAAGTCAAGAAGAACCCTTTGGTGGGCGATTCTTATTTTATTATCTTCCTTTTTTTAAATTTCTGTTCATGGGGTGGCTAACACGTGCTCCAAAACTGTTTTTGTTGATGTTTTTCTTCTAATGTTTTGTTGTTTCTGGGCCTGCTCATAAATCTGGGTTAAATACAGTCCAGTTGTTCTTGCCTTCTTGGTCTTGGTTAAACATACAATTCATTTGTCCATAATAACTTATTTGCATTAACACCTTGGTTTCGCTTAACGGAGGTCTCGGTCCGACAAAAAAAAGATTGAATTTTCGGGTTTGAATCTTCAGTGTAAATAAAAAAAATTCTTATTAGGAGACTCAACCACCACAATTAGGTGCGTGATTCGTGTGGATTCTAGATTGATCGGGGCAAAACTTTGAAACTGGATGAGAAACAAAAAAAACATACAATGATATCCATAAATGTAACAAGTGAGTTTTTTTTTGAGGAATATGTAATCATGAGTTTAGATGGGACCAATTTGGGCTGTAATTTTAATTATGATGAATTGCATTTGTTTTCGAAAAAAAAAAGTGGGGCAAAAAAAGTTGTCTACGGTCTGCTCATAAATCTGGGTCAGAGACAGTCCAGTGGTCTTGGAATCAGAGGCTCAGGGTCAATGGACGCTATGGGCTAATTTGGTTCAGTCCAGTTCATTGGTAGTCTCTCTTCGTCTCATGGATAACACCAAAGAATTAGGCCTGCAACAACTGTGGTAAACATTGAACAGAAGGTCCAACGCAGATTACACCACAACAATTAACGATTAGGTTTTCACTAAATTACGGTCCCAACTTCTTGTCGTTTTGTGTATCAATGAAACATGACAATAACAATCATGTGGCCCAATTGCTATCCTCCAAATTGATATAGTTTTGGATTGGACCACCGCTCAGTAATATAGTAGTAGTAGATGATAGTATCGGTGAGGCCAACCAGTTTTACCTGCGCTTCCTTATTTCTTTATGGTTCGTTGTCCCCATGGTCGTGTTAGAGATGTATGTTAGTGAAGGGAAGGTATCATCTATGTTAAAAATAATAAAAATAAAAAGGAAGGAAAGATAGCCAAGTAGTGAAAAAAATAAATAATCAATATGGGATTAGTCTGAATGATAAGTGACTTAGTTCTGTTTAAGTAGGATATTGGGTTCGAGTATTCGTCTATGCAGATAATTCTCGTTAGGAGACTCGCCCACTACAATTATGTGCAAGACCCAACTCAAATTGGGGATTAGTCAGGGCTCCAAGCTAGATGACAAAATGACAAAAAAACTAAAGAAATAGTATTTCAATAGACCTCAGTCAAACTCAGAATGGTAAATAATTACAATTTACCATCCTCCACTTGTAGTAGGCGTAGCTATGCAAATTAGGCGAGGAATGAGTGGCAGAATATGACGAATCTTTTATTCTGTCTTAGATATGACGATGTGACATTTTGTCATTCTTTAATTTTGCACCAAGCCTGCTTTGTTTGTATTAAAACACAAACGTTACCTTTTATAAAAAAGCCAACAACCAGCCAGAAATCCAGCTGCCCTTCTATATCTTTTAATCGTGGGCACCAAACCACGTTATTAATCACCCAATGTTTGTGTCTAATGACATAGGCAACATCGTTTGCTGCATCCCAATTACATCACTCGATCGTGCTTCATGCTTTTTTATTTTAAATCACCAAACGTGACTCAAAGGTGCAACAAATAAATTAAAGTCACAATTCCACCATAAAAACATCACATCTCCAAGCAATTCCATGAAAACAACGTCCAACAATGTTTTTCTTAAAAAATAAATCAAAACGTCGAACAAAAATTAGAAAAACATTATCAGCGAACCCTAACAATAGTAAAGCTGGTGTATAGACTATAGACATCACAACCAATTTTGCATACACCACCTAAAACATCAAGGAAAAAAAACAATATATCGTGCACTTTAAAAAAAATCTATAGTTAATTCGTTTTCTTCTCCAAAATTTGTTCAAGAGCCTAGATGTGTACCAAATCGGGGTTTTTTTTTTTTATCAAATAGCTCAATTTATCTTCGCTGTATCTTTTTCAATTTTATAGATACCTCAATTTTATGCAGATCAGATCAAATATTCAGACCCAAATCAGATCGGTCTTGTTAGATTTTGATTAGCACATGACGTTATATGTGATAAAGGAAAATGAAAAAAAAGGAAACCATGGATAATGAGTGGATGGGTGAAAGATTGAGTAAAAAAAACAAAATTTTACCCCTCGGAATTCACCTATCATAACCAAAATGTACGACCCGAGTCGAATCAAAATTACTCGGGATAGAGCTCAGGATACCAGATTTTAAACCAAAAAAACAATTACGTACGAAAAAATTATGGAGACTCACCAACCATAACCAGATGTATCACTCCGGTCGAATCAGGATTAATCGAGGTAGAACTCCGGATGCATGATTTAAAACAAAAACAAAAACAAAAAACAAAATTTTAACAAAAGATAACAAAAAGGGACAGGGTGCCTATTATCGGTCGTGAACAAGTCGGCGAAGAGTCCTTATTTTGGTAAAAACAAACACACATCCCCATTCTCTTTCCTTCTCCTTTTTGATTTTCCTTCTCGTCTATCTCTCTCTCTCTCTCTCTCTTTCCCCTTTCGATCTAAGCAAAAACACACATAACAGCTGTATCCACTCACCACACACACACACACCTTCCCTCTCTCAAACGCCGACGCTATTCCTCATTACCTTTTTCTCTTCTCTCTCTCTCTCTCTTTCTTAGATCCACTCGTCATCCTAACTCACCCGACTCGGGCCCGTGCAACTCACGTCGCCCTCCTCCTCCTCCGCAGATTAATTGCTCCGCCCGAGTCCGTGACTCGGTTCGAGTTGGGGACCGAGTTCGTCTTGCTTCGGAAATGGCCGTCTTATGACAGTGTGGCTGCACTCCAATTAGGGTTTCGCTGCTGTTGGGTAGGGATTTTGTGCTTTTTTTTTTCAGTTGGGGGTTTAAGTTGGTGATTGTTATTAGAGGTGGCTATGTCGACGACGACGACGACGACGCCGAGCTGGAGAGACGCCTACAATGGCATGTCGTCCGATAATATAAAGGGTTTAGTATTGGCGCTCTCTTCCAGTTTCTTCATCGGCGCTAGCTTCATTGTCAAGAAGAAGGGCTTGAAGAAAGCCGCCGCCTCCGGCGTCCGGGCAGGTAAATTTAGCCTTTAGATTCGGCTACATTGCCCGCATTTACTGACTGATTGAGTAGATTCGGTGGCCGGTAGAGTGTAAAAACTTAATTGCTGGGTTTTACCAAATCTGCCAAGTGGCTTCATTTCCAGCTGCTGTCTTGTCGATTAGCAGTCTCTGGGGATGGATGCTTTAGACTGATGGGTGTGGAGTAGAATGTGTAGGGAAACCAATGGGTGCTTTGTCGAAAACCTGTGATTGAGTGTTGTTCGTGTAGTGTGTGACCAAGCAGGATCCTCGATGCAGGATTAGTGCTTCTTAGTGTTCAATGTTTTGGATTGATTGGGCAGTGTTTAATGTTTTCGATTGAATTGCAGGAAGTGGTGGATACTCTTACTTGTACGAACCGCTATGGTGGGTTGGCATGATAACGAGTAAGTTTCGTTGCTTTCATTTATGTCTGCTTGGTCTTATATGTATGTTCTAGAGCATGAATCCAGAAGTTTTCTCTGGCAATCTTAATTTCTTCTCATAGTTCACTATAAATGGCTGGCAACTTTAGAGATTGGCTATAACTTTGTAAAGCTATAGATCTTGAGTAACACCTATCTAATAGTTGACTGTCATTTCAACAGTGATCGTTGGGGAAATTGCTAATTTTGCCGCTTACGCATTTGCTCCAGCTATACTGGTCACCCCTCTCGGTGCTCTCAGCATTATTATCAGGCATGACATATTTGTAGATCTATGTCGGAATTTCTGATCAGGCATGATAGATACCAGATCAAAAAATTTCTTCTCTTAGTCATTTATGAGTTCTTACAATTTTGCCACCTTGCAGTGCGGTTCTTGCCCATATTATTTTGCGGGAGAGGCTACACATTTTTGGAATTCTGGGCTGTGTCCTTTGTGTTGTGGGTTCTACAACGATTGTCTTGCATGCTCCTCAAGAACGTGCAATTGAATCTGTCACAGAAGTTTGGGCTCTTGCTACAGAACCTGGTATAGGATTTCATTTTAATATCTGGATTTTGTTCTCTTAGCATTCGTGTTATAGCTCCAGTATATTGCAAAATATGGACTTGATTACTGACTGTTTTCCTTTTGTCTCCAGCTTTTCTGTTCTATGCAGCTTTGGTCATAACAGCCGTGTTTATACTTATTTTCCAATATATCCCAGACTATGGCCAGACACATATAATGGTTTACATTGGAGTTTGCTCTCTCGTTGGTTCTTTATCGGTATGTTATGCCTTTTGATTTCTTCTTCTTTTTCTTTTCGTGTTCTTTTTCCCTCCACATAAAAGGTTTGGTCACATTTTGTTCTATGCCAGGTCATGAGTGTCAAAGCTCTTGGAATCGCATTGAAGTTGACCCTGTCGGGGATGAATCAACTAATATACCCACAAACATGGGTCTTCACACTGATTGTTATAACTTGCGTGCTTACCCAGATGAATTACTTGAACAAGGTGGCCGCTGTTTCTTGTCTCCCCACTTTATTGAATTCCGTGTAATGCAAATTTGATCTACTTAAGTATCTCTAGTGCTGGTTGTACTTCTATCTTCATGAGGTGATGAATGTGCCTAAATATAATTCTTTTGTTTCTTGGATCGTATTAGAATGATATTGTAATTGTTTATTCATTGAAAAGGAATTGTAGGCATTATAGCTTCTCTTAATATGATGGCCTGTTTTTCTCTCTACTTTCTTGGAGTAGTTCATCTGTCTCATTATAGATGCCTTGAATTATTTTTGTCTTCCTGTGGTGAGACCCCGACTGAAAATTTGATAAGATCTGTAGTTGCGATGAACTTAGTGAAAGAAACCTTTTGCCTTTTACCCATTGACTAAAGTTCACTTATGTTTTTTCATAAGCGTGATGTACATTCTTATATGCGGATACTCTTGTTAACATTTGTTTCTTTTTTCCTTTTTTGGTTTATTTGCAGGCTCTTGATACTTTTAACACTGCTGTCGTATCTCCGATATACTATGTTATGTTCACATCCCTTACTATTTTGGCTAGTGTAATTATGTTTAAGGTAATTCTTTCTGCCAATCAAGCATCAATCTCTCTCTTGCTTAATTTCGTTGAGTGCATGACTGTTTGATGCATTGCATTTTAGGAGGTGCTCTGTTATTGGCTTCTGGTTCAAAAGATCAACTCCATCCGAGTCATTGGAATTTTGTTTTCTTTTAGTCTCATTTCCAATAATTGGCAGCCAGGTGTTTGTTATTCCAGGCTCAGAGGATTTCCCCACCATTTATTGTTATTCCAATTTATTTAATTGAAGCACGGATAAAATAATTCAACAATTGAATTTTGCTGCATGGTTTGAGTTTGAATTTAGTTTGATGATAAGAATCTGAAAAGTGTCGGTAAACAGAAGGTAAGAGCCATTTTGGGGTTGAAGGATTGGCCTGCCAGTCTGGAGATATTTTATATGCTAAAGTAGTTGAACTCTAGAATCTAGATTTAAGACCAGTGAATACTATTAAGTAATTATGGAAACTTTTGGGTGACAATTTTAAACTGCACACTATTGCATGCGCTGCTCTATTGTTTTCAAGTAGCTTTCCTTATGCTCTTTCCTCTTCATGTTAGTATTTCAGTTTGTTGTTGGTGAGCGACTCTTATACAAGTTCTATTTTCCTGAGCAGGACTGGGATAGGCAGACTCCAACCCAAATTGTCACTGAAATGTGTGGGTTTGTGACTATTCTTTCCGGAACGTTTCTTCTCCACAAGACAAAGGACATGACTGATGGTAAGCCCTTTAATATAGTTGCTGTTGCCAATGCAACCACCCCAACTCTTGTAGTGTTGTACTTGTCTGAAGCACGTTGAAGATGCCAACATGCAATACTTTGTATCATTAAGATTCTAAACCTATGACTGCTCTTTGTAATATGCTTCAGGTTCATCATCTTTGCCTGTGCGACTTCCCAAGCACTCGGAGGAGGATGGGTATGGGGGTGAAGGTATTCCTCTAAGACGACAGGAGTCATTACATGTATGACCATAGTTCATGTTTACCATTGTTAAACGGCTTGATGCCATTTTGGGGAGGAACCAGCGGATGCCGACCTGTATTTTATGGACCATGCCCATCATTTTCTTTTAGGGATACAGTCATGGAGGGAAGGTGAGACTTCTTCAATGTTTCTTTTGGCTTCACGATCAGGCTGGCTTTCAGCCATTGCTTTTGTATACACTCCCCACCTCATACGGAAAAGAACTGGCCAATTGTAATTTTCGAGCACTTTGAAAATATAGTGTATTTGCACGACAGACTCTTTTCCACCTTTGTGAAGAGTATTTTGATATTGGTGTCTCTGCTTAGATGTCTTCCTTGAGAATGGTTTATGAGGGCATGGTATTATCTTCAAGTTTAAGATAAACGAGATATCTGTCCAATAGGAGGACGAACTACAGTATGGAAACTTGTGTCATCCAGCCATTTTCCCGTATAGCTGACTTGCACTTTTTCCTTGCGTTCCCCAGCTCCTCAATTCTAAACATATTGTTCTTGGGACGCAAAATTCAAGAGCCGAGCTCTATCGTTTATGTGATTAAGCTATATGAAATGTCGACAAAGGAAGTAGAGTAAAGTTCCTTTTGATGAGACATTAAAGATTAAGGTCCAGGAATCCAATTGTTCCATCAGAATCACCATTAAAGATGAATACCAATATAGCCAATTCAGCATAGAGCCCATATTGAATAAAAATTTGCATCTGATTTGAACAACTTTTTCATGAATAACAATCAGCTGGAGATTTGTTTTACGATGAGAAACATCAACATTTCAGTTCAACCCGGAGAAAAGGAACATTAGAATCGTATTCTAGGATGTTTCAAGTCATTTTATAGGCTAACACAGTCGCTCTTCATGATTGTAGTTCCCCTCGGCAAGTTGTTCTTGCCTTTTCAGGCAGCAATGCCTGGTCACTAACTGTTGTTTCTCTTCCATAAATGAAATTAGTAATGGTGGTCCATAGGCTCCACTCTATACAGAATGCACACTCTCACTTTTGAATTTGTTTCAGAAGACCAGCCACAGAACCGCAATGTGTGGACTTGTTCTCACATTGTTCACAGCAGAATTGCAGATTTTGTATCACTTTAACGCACCTGCACCATTTCAATAAACAAAATCATAAAAATGAAAGAAAAAAGAAGTTGCATAAAAGTGACAAATTGGCAGGAACTTGAACATGCATTTCAATTGGAAGACATTCTGCATCACGTCTTCAGCAATAACAGGACGACTGGGACATGGTGTTCCGTTCACTTGGACTAAATGCTAATATATATTGTATCAAATGAAACTATTCACAAGGAGCAGGCGCATAGTGTTTACTTTCACTATCAACATACAAGAAAGTATCATCAATATCACCCAAAAGCATACCAGGAACCATACAAATAATCTTCTTTCTGAAGAATGAACCCGTGGCTATACTATTCCTGTTCCCCATGTGATCACTACACAGTTTACTACTGATGATGCAACAAACAAATCACTTGGCAGTACTAGAAATAGACTATGGTAGCATCAGCTGTAAAAATGTTGGTGACTATTATCCGGAAAATGGGAAGTGCTTCCACAACTCAACTCACAGTTGTTTTGTGATTGGAAAGACAAAAGGAAATAGACGAGGCTGATAAGCAAAGCATGATATGCCTCATTTGTGGAGAGTGCTTCGTATCAAAGCAAGAACATGCAGCTTGTTATCATAAATTCGTCTACAAGCAAAAATTCCTTACCTACCATAAACAAAACGGACAACACAATCAAGCGAGGGACACACTATCACAAAAATTTGAAGAAATAACATAATCGCATATGTGATCACTCCCATATGCCATATCATTAAAGTGACCACCTATGGGAGCAAAATAGCTGGGCCTCAATTTGGGAGCATTATTGCAAATTGAAAGCAATTGAAACAGAACCCACAAACCAAAGCCAATCAACCCATCACAAAACCTTTCTTTTGCCCAATTTATGCTAAACCCAACTGGCTAAAAGTTCTAGAAATAGCAAAGATTGATCATTTCACAACATCATCACACGAAAGAAAAAGAAAAGAAAAAAATGAAGAAAGTACCTTTGAGCGAGGAAGTTATTCTTGGAGAGACAAGCTTGAATATCACAAGCTTCTTTCTTGCACGGCTCTTTGCTTGGTTGCGCCATCAACTTCCTCTCTCTCTTTCTCTTTCGTTAGTTTATTTTGCTTGAAAATTTGGTCCTTTCCCTTGAGAATCATTCAAAGGCAAAAAAGGTGTATATATATAAGCGAGGGTTTCCAATTCAATATCAAACTAATTAATTTATCTGTTTAAGAACCGACTTTGACGTCATGATATCCAAATCAGTTGAACACGTGTCGTATAATAAACAAAGTACATGACCAGACGACATGTTGTCGAGTCAGTTTCCTAAAGGAAATAGAAGTCAAGCCATAGTCTATCTCCAGTTTAGTTTCTGTTCTTTTGTTTTTTTCCTCGGTCTCCCTCCTCCCGTCTGTTTAACTCTCTTCCTCCTCCAATGGAATCGACGACGACAACCTTAACGCCATCAAAAGGGTTGATAATCGTGTCGATAACAAAATTAAAACAAGCAACTCTGTTATGGCTGCAGGGTTTTAGAGAAGCCTGTTGCCTTCATAGAGTTGTGATTCTCTCTCTCAGGTTGTTAATTATTCCTCTCGATGATGATTTTTTTTCTGCTCCAATTTTACGTTTTTCTATTTTTGAACCCACACTGTGTTTGTTTTCCCAGAGAACAAAAGAGTGAATGATCTTTCATCTGTGTTTTTTGGCAGGTCAAGAAAGCTTTTGATTCGAACTGGGCAGTGCTTTCTCTTAAACGGGTTCATTTTCTTGGGAAGGTAATCTCTTCCTTCTCACCCATGTCTGCATTGAGAAAACAAAGCTAGCTATGGCGTAATTCTTTTGTAATTTTTTCCAGTATTTGGATATTGAGGTGATTTCCTCAGAGTTTAAAGTGTTTCTCTTAAGGAAAATTTAGCACCCAAAATTTGAATTCTTTTGGTCTGATCCCAGAGTTGTCCACTAACATACCCAGTCTACTATGCAGTATTTTGGCCCTCAATTCAGTTGTTACTCCAATATTGGAATGGATATTGCCCAATCAATGTTCAAAACTCAGTTCCCAACAACCATGCTCGTTAGGCAGGGTGATGCAGTTCTATTCCTTCTTAAGAGCTGGACTCTTGCAACTCTTTTACGTAAGTATGCTGTTCCTACATTCCTTATCATTATACAGTTTCTTTGCTTTAGCTGCTGCATAAGCTTTCAGGTTTGTTAGGCTATGATCAGTCACCTTACAAGATGTTCAATTGCCCTTTGTTTCCTTTTTTTCTTCTCTATCAACCACCGCTAAATTTGGTTTCTTTGTTGTGCTTATCTCATGCAGGTATTTTGGTTCTATCCATTGTACATATTCAGCTTCATTTTGAGCGCACTGTGGTACTTCCCTTTCTGATTTACTTTTGTAAGAAGTATAACTAGTATTTCTCAATTTAGACCTCCTTTCTGTTAGCTCTGAGCTAGATGAAGAGAGGTGTAAGATGTTGAATGCAATTTAGGCTAAAATGAGCGATGGTTGAGGAGAGCGTCAACTTACTTTCATATTCCTTTTCACAGCTTAAATAGAATCTCAACTTGAAACACAACTTGAAAGACAAGTTATTGTTCAGTTTTTTTCCTTTAAATTTACTTGATCGGTCTCTTCTTTAGGTAACAGCAAGAATTTTTACAGTAACTGATGTGACCTATACCTAGTATGTCTAGGGACGTAAAAGAGAGTGAAATGAGAGAATAAGAAGAGATGGAAATTGGAGATTGTGAAACGGAGAAAAAGGATGCATTTGTGTGTATTCTGTTCTCTTCAGTTTGTTTCTCTGACTAAGGATCTTCTCCTCTTATTCTTGTGCCTTTCAATTTCATGTTATCCTATCCCTGATTTTCAACTCTCCATCAATGTTTCCCTTGCTTCTTTGATCTTGCTTGCTATTTCTTCCTGCATAGCTCTTTTGGAATTAGTTATTGGGGGTAGGCCAATTCTTGACATTCAGTAAATCAAAATTTTCCTTAAGTACTCTTGGTATGGGCTTCTGTTTTATATATTGAGTCCTTTACTTGGTCAAGAACCTTTGATGACTGTCCATGACCAATTGTGATCAATTTTCATGCTAGGTATAATGACATTGCTAAATATGGTTTTGCTGCAACGCCAAAAAGTGGAGCTGAATCATCAGAAACCTCAGGCCAGAATGAGGTAAAAACCTCGGAAAACACTCCTCAGATGGAAAAACCTGCTGGTCTAGGAGGGTATAACTCCACCTTGTTACTAATATTTTCTGCAATTATATTCATGTCATTGTTCCTGTCAAATATACTAGGAGCTTGACGACAAATATATAGTGGTCTTATTTTGTGGTGTAATTATTTTACAGGGTTATGATTGGAATTGGAGAGCAGGTGTACTCTGTACTACTTTTGACATTCTTCTTTCTTGAGGTATAGTGTGTCTTTTTCACGTATATACAGGTTGCTGTTTTGCTACTTATCTTGACTTATTTACTATCTTTACCTTTTGTTCGTACTCTTAAGGGTTTACTTGATTTTCCTATTTTTCTGTCTATGATTGTGAATCCATTTGAATTATTGATGTTGAAAGTATTTTTTTTATGCACCAATAATTTTTCATTTATATGCAGGTTTATGCAACAGGATTCATACCAGTTATTGGAAAGGCGCTGAATTTTGTACTTCTTTCCTGGATGTATGCTTACTACTGCTTCGAGTAGGTGAAGAATGCCTGTTTATCATTGTTTGTTATGTCTGTGCTGTCATTGCAATTGATTGAGGTTCCTAACTACTTACCTGTGCTCCTAAAACAATTAGGTACAAATGGAATTTGACGGAAGTTTCACTGGACAGAAGGCTGGACTTCTTTGAATCTAACTGGGCGTTTTTTGCTGGTTTTGGTATAGTTTTCTCTTATGAGCTTTGATCATTCATGTGGCTTGCATCTTCATTTCTTACTTTCTTGCAATGAAAGATTATACTTTTTAAGGTTACATGGATTTTCCCGATCTGTTGGAAGACAACCCCAAATGGCTTATAAGTGAAACTGACTTGCTAAAACTTATTCTTGGCTTCTTTCATGTAATCTCTAACATATTCTTGCACGATATCATGTCTAACATTGGCTCTTTCTACTCGCTTCCCAGGTAGCCCTTGTGTCCTTGCTATTTTCTTCTTCTCTCCTCTTGTCAGCTATGGTGTGATGGCCATTCTTTTCCCACTGGTACATTTTCTAATTTCGTTACTGTTTTTTGTATTTCCTCAAATCCATATGCTTTTCTAGTGGCTCGACTGATGGTCGTAATGGATTGTTTGTCCAGTTTGTTTTGTCTGCTACAGCCTCAACAGCTGAGCGACTTATTATCTCAGATAGAAGAAAATGGAAAGGTGCAGGATTGGGAAGGCTTCCAATATTTTATGCAGCAGATTCAGTATCGTAAGTTATCTGTTTTGCTAAGAATTTTACTTTTATGAGTCTAGCTTTTGATCACACTTGTGCTTTGCTAAGAATTTAGAAACTTGATTTTTGCATTTCTCTCTCTTCTGTCTGCTCTTATCCCAACCTTTGTCATCTTTGCTCATCTTTCCATCATCAAGGATCAGACTTTGAAATGCGGCTTTTGTCCTTTGTTCTTCTGTATTTAGGGCTGTATATAAATAGGAGAAACTGGCACTTCCCTCATCTTAGTTTCATTCCAAAAGGCTTATTTGATTGTTTTCTTGCATCGATTTGCAGGATGCTGATCTTGTCTCTCTTGCCATTGGAATCTCAAAAACAACTGCATGAAAACAAGACCGACTAAGCTCTTCCAAGATTTGGCATTTCCTATGAATAGAAAGTTCATTTCTCTTGCGTCAAGGTGGGATATTATTCGTTTGTACTCCACACATATCTATAGTTCAGCTAAAACTCTAGCTTGAATGGGCGCTTATGTAGTAAAATGATATTGCAGAACATGCGATTAGCAGTTACACGGGGAGGAGCACCTGCAGATTTGAACTGCAGTAGCATAGCTCATGGCTCAAAAGCAAAGACCATTCCTTTTCTACCTGTAGATATAGCATTACTCGAGTGGCTATGTGATTTATGTAAATAATCATCAGTTATAAGAATCACTCAAGTTAGTGCATAAGCCATAGAATTCTGTACAAATTTTTTTATGATTGTATTGTTCCAGACCTGTTTTGTTACTTCTAACACTTCTCTAACAACATTCAAAGACAAAACGTTTTGGACAAAAAATCTTATCTTTGTACCCTAAAGCAACTTGGACTCTGAAAAGAAAAGATGGGATCCAATTCCAGCTAAAAACGCACTTACCACAACAATGATTGGTGCACGTGAAGCGCGTGACTATAAATATTCAAAGTTTATTCCTCAACAAAATATAATAAAGTAAATTAAATCTATAATTCCCGCGATTTGTATCAAGAACCAACAAGCAAAGACACTAGCCATATTAATTATAAAATAAAAAAGGACAAGAGCCATCTAATCAATCGTGACCGTCCGTTTAGTTGGCAAATAGTATCACTTTGTGATTAACGACGATGAGGAGGAGGCCCTATCTTGTACTACTTACTTACCTAAGACGATAAGCTACACACAAACACCGAAAATAAAGCTGCTAATTAACTTT
Source organism: Turnera subulata (assembly GCA_028386065.3). Lineage (NCBI taxonomy): Eukaryota > Viridiplantae > Streptophyta > Magnoliopsida > Malpighiales > Passifloraceae > Turnera > Turnera subulata. The sequence goes on along the minus strand of JAKUCV010005019.1, from coordinate 150,522 downwards.
AAGTATTTGTTAAGTAAATGGAAATTGGGAATGGTGGTAAGAAATTGTACATATGTACTAATGAACTTTTTGTTAAAGATATAATAATTGATTGATAATTAAGTAGGTTTTGTTAGCGCTTTAGCTGCATGATTTGCGGGATAGTGGAACAAATTTACTAGTATTAATAAAAAGTGTCGTTGACATGAAATACGTATGGGATAGTGTAAAAGCATGGGAAATAACTTTTTTTATATAATAATAATAATAATAATAATAATAATAATAATGTCTTTCTAGTGTATAATAGTTACCATTATAGTAATATTTTTGCTTGAGGAGTGGGTGAAAGTAGAGTTTTGTCCCTTTAACGCAAAATTTTAAGACCCGTGAAATGAATCTTCCTGACCCGAAATCCAAAAAAGTGTGAACTCAGTAACAAAGTTCAAACTTCAAATTCCTTCTGGATTTGTTCCACAAAAGAGAACCCTTTTGGTTTATCCTTCTTATTCACGAATATGATTCTCCCGTTTATTCAATTAATTTCTTTTTTTTTGTCCTACTTCTAAGCTCGAATAATAATTCGAGATTTTTTAAAAAAATTCTTATCCTTTTTTTATATACAAGGAGAGACTGGAACTCACACGAGACCTTCATCGCAGTACCATTGAACTACAATTCCATTAATAAAAAAATTCTTTCTAGAAGAGTACGAAAATGCACAGCTCAAGAAGCCACAAAAATAAACAACTTGCCGCTATTTCCCGTCTCTATAACAACCGTATCATTATTATACCTTATTATTATTGTTGGAAAATAGTGAGTCCACCCATAAGGGGTGCTCACTTAAGCCCAACTAGGCCCAACTAATACATTATATAAGCCACCACAAGGGGAGGCTGATACTATGTATGTATTATACACATGTGTTGTGTAAACACTAAGATAACCTGCACATACTGCATTCTAGGGTTTAGACCGTGGAAACTAGGAGGCCGATCCGACACACTGTGACGGTCTCTACCGACCAGTAATCCAAGTCGTGGCTCCCGATCCTGACAACGCTTCCGCTTCACTCTTACAGATAAGTCCCCTTATCTATTATATGTATATGTACATTGAAATCCTTCATTGGTAGCGGAGCCCTAGGCTTGTATTCTGGTTGATTTTATTGATTTTGTGTAAATCTAAAATCATGAATTAGGCATCCGTTATTTATTGGAATTGATTTGTTCATCCATCATTCGTTGTTAATTGATATGTTCATTCGATTAACTGTAACGACTGCCTATATTATTTGAGACAATCTGTTTTCGTTTCCAGTGTAATATATATGTGCATACATATTCAAAAAAAAAGTGCATACATATATTTCTGGGTGGATTGTAGATGCTTCTACCGATTAACATATGTTGTTAATCAACCGAAGAATGGATTGTATATTTTTTTTCTTTTTTCGATTAATATGTGTGGTTATTTGTTAATCAAAAAAAAAAAAAATGCTGCTGGAAATTGGTGAAATAATAAAAAAAACTGGATCGGAAGAACAATGCACGATACAACCCGAGACCCGTCTCATCTTGCTGCAGAAGGCGGCGGACGGGGCAAGGCACGCTGCAGACGGCGGCAGTAAAGGGGGGAAACGTTGCAGACGGCGTGGTTCCCTGTGCCTTGCGGCCGTGCTTCGGGTGCAGGCTCAGGTGGCGCCCTCGCCGGGTAGTGACGGCGGCCATCGAGGTGGTGGGATCGGAGCGGCGGTCCTCGTGCTCGCTGCACCCGCTCCCACTTCGTCTTCTCCGGCGTCGGGCGAGAGGAGGCGAAGGAGGCAATGAGCTCCCTCGTGCATGCGCTCCTCTCCGACGGTAGTCACGGCTGGGAGGGGTAGGCGGCATGGGCAGCGGCACGCGATCTGTTTGCGTGTCCGGCGACGCCCGCGGCTGCGGCGGCAGTTCTCGTTGCCACTACGCCCTCCGGTCACGGTGGCCTCGTCCACTGCCGGCGGCGGATGTAAGCTCCAGTGGGAGCTTTAGGCGTCGGCGGCGCTCTGCGTGTGGCTTGGGAGAAGATGATGCCTAGGGCATCTTCTCAAATCGACGGCTGCGATGAATTGGATCGTGTGGCTGTGAGTGTTTCAAAAAAAAAAAAAAAGGAAAAACCTGATGTGTCGGCAAGCCAAATAAGTCGGCTGACCGAGCCGTTTTGGATTTGACGAGCCGAGCCGAGCCGAGCCTAAACAATGTCATGTGGGCCTCTTGTGTTTTTTTTATGGGCTTTAGTAGCTTATAATAATTGGGTTGGACAAATTTAATGGGCACAAGGCCTATGGACCATTTATTTAAGACATAAGGTCTTATTAATTTTATTTTATATGGCCTATATATATTAAACATATGGTTTAATTAAAATTAATTTAGGCATACGGTCTAAATTAATTTCACTTTTACATGGGCAATAAAAATAAAATTGACTCATTTTAGACAGACGGTCTAAAATTAATTTCTTTCTATCAACATATGGTTGAATAAAATAATAAAATAACTACAAATCTAATATTATTTTTAGAAAGAGACAGTTTTTTTTAGACATATGGTCTAAAATTAATTTTATTTTGGGTTTATGACCTGAGAAAAAATTAAATTATCTATCTTAGACATACGGTCTAAGTAAGTTTTATTTTTTTATGGGGTTATGGCCTAAATAAAATAAATTTAATCAAGACAAAAGTAATATTATTTTAGAAGAGATGATCGATATCAAAATAATTTTTTTTAGACACACGGTCTAAATAAATTTTTTTTATCTCATGACATTAGTAAAATTTGTCCATGCTAGACATATGGTCTAATTAAATTTTATTCTATGGCATACGGCTTAGAATAAAATTAAGAAAGGTTCAAATATTTTTCTTGAAAGATCCAATTAAAGAAATTAGTCATATGGACTAGTTCTCTTTGCATAAATTTTGTATTTATGTTCCTTCACCAATAAAATACAATCCAAATATTTCTAGACCATTTTCTTTGTGAATTTGGTATGAGAAATATTTACCCAACTATTCAAGCATGAGTAATACACGATTACCTGCTTAAATGTTAATTGATTTAACATTATGAATTAGTTGCTAATTAGTTTAGCATCTCATGTTAATTAGTTTAACATTGTTGGGTTGTTCAACTTATAATCTACATGAGATTATATAATTGTGCTTGACAAATATGTTGTCTGGAGCATGATTAATGCTTAGCTGTATTATTGGTTAAATTAATTTTCATTATGCATTCAACTTTAGGACGATGACTGGGAACATAGTGAACTTTCGACTCCAGATTATGCATGTGATTATTAGCTTAGTCAATTGAAGCTTAGCATTATACATGTATGTGTGTTGAACATTATACCTTATATGTGATCCTTGTATATTTTATTTGTTAAATATAATTACTGCTTCATAAGTTATTGTCGCATAGCTCAACAAAAGGTTGATGCTTAATGACAGTAATTATGAAATCTGGAATTTAGTATTCCAATATGTGCTGGTAGAGCAAAAGTGCTCTTGTGATCATCAATGTAGTCATGAAAGTTGAAGACAGATCAGTACGACAAACCATACAATGCAAAGTACTGTTGTAACAAAAGTGTTGCAATGATGACCAAATGGGTCATTTTCCAATGATGAAATTGGATAGTACGATGTGGTACTTTACTTTGCAAACTTTGTGTTTGTACATATTATATTGTATGGAGATGTGATACCTGATCAACGTTAAGTCTCACATGGAGATTAAACGTTTTGACATGTAAGTGGCAACAATAAGGTGTTGCTTAAATACTCACATCATACAAGTTAGTCTTGTGTAACATATGAGATGTGATCTTATATGCTAGATGTCTTTTCTGACATGTCTTGATTTTATGACAAATTATAAAATTGATTCTGGTTCAATTTTATATGGCTTTAGTCTTATTACCGAATAATGCTAGATTTGGTCATACGGACCAACAGAGAATGCCAAGGTTAGCAAATAATGTTTGCTTCCTAGCATTATACAAGTACAATTGTCTGCTTGTGAGTGTTATCTAGCCGATTATTGACCATTCGGTAAAGTGATTAAAGCAAGCTCTTCATTTCTATTTGTCCGCTGGACATCTGTGAGTCCATTCACGTTTGGACTAGGCATAAGCATGTTATTCACCTTTTTTATTCATTATGCCCAATCATATCTATTTAATTTTCTATTTTTTTAGAGGCATTAAGTGTTTCTAAAGCTATATGAGCTTCATAGAAAATTAACTAAATATGAAGATATAAGATCTTCATGCTAATTGTGATTGTTTTGTCAATCCAATCAGTGGGTATTTGATGAAAGGGTATAGTGCATTTGTTGACTATTCCTAATAATCTATGACAAATGTGTTATAGAATGATGGAATGCTTCTGTAATGGTTAAGTAAATGAGGGCACAAACCTTATTGCCACATGGGTAATATTTAATTAGTTGCTGCCTATATACTTAACAGTATGCCTATATTGTCAGTTACAACTACTCTACATATGTTGTTGAGTAGAATGCTTCCCACCAAGTGTTTTAGTAACCTTGGAAGTTATGTTACTTATAAACATTATTTCTCTCAGGCAAGTTGTGCCTTCAGAGGAAGACAAGTGTCTTATGAGATACTCACTAATCATAAGGGTTATATGTTTATAAGCCAGCAAAACAGTGGGAGCGTAACTGAGTTTAAAACAACAGATGTCACATTCTTAGTGAATGAGTTTCTTACGAAGGTTGAGGTAGGTTAAGGCCTATCTTTATTTGAGGAAGAGGATTAAGACGTGCAAGGATTACTTTATTCGAGTGGGAGGATTTTTACAGATGATGAATTAGTTTCTCATCAATAAACTTCCTCATCATCAAGTCCGAATAAAAGTAATCTTGTTGTTCCAAGTGGGAGCGATAAAGATAGATCTCGTTCTAAGTGGGAGCGAGATTAGCTTTTTTAATCCTAGTGGGAGCCATGTTGATCCAAATGGGAACAACATAACTGAATCACAATTAAGTGTGATTCTCATAAAAGATTGTCATTGATGATTTGACATTAAAGATAGTGGGTCTTTTATGATATTCCTACATGATGAGCCTAGAAGAGGCTGCCTCAAAATCCTTCTAAAGAAAAATGGACAAAGGCACTTGAGGAACAGATGGAGTCAATGAGAGTCAATAAAGTTTAAGAACTAGTTGATCTCATTGAAGGACATAATGCTATTGGGAACAAATGTGTTTTCAAAAATAAACTTAAGGCTGGTGGCATAGTTGAGAAATTTAAGACTCAACTAATAGGTAAAAAGTACATCACAGAAAGAGATAGATTACAAGAGTCAATCTCGATTTCTGTGAGTTTTACCTATATATGGACGTTTCTAGCTATTATTTCAAACTTAAATCTTGGATTACGTCAAACGGATGTAATAATGCCTTTCTCAATGGAGATAGAATGAAACAGATTGTGTTTCATTGAAGAGGACCACAAACACATAGTTTGTAGACTTTGAAGTCTATATTGGTCTTCTAATCCTCAAGGCATGTACCAAGTAAGTTTGCAATTTACATATAGTATGTATATGACATACTTATAGCTAGAAATGATATGGAGTTTAATCAACAAGGTAGAGAACCTAGTTGTCATCTCAATCGAGATAGATGATATGGATAAAGATTGCATATAACCTTGAAATTAAGATTTCAAGATATTGTTTCAAGAAATTATTGTATTTCTCGTAAGAGAATTACACTAATAAAGGTTTGGAATAATACAATATGCATCAAAGTAACCATATCTAAACTCCTATTAGTAAATGCCATACTTTGAGAAAACATGTGTCCCAAGACTCCAGATGGGAGTGATGAATAAGCCAAGTTCCATAACGGAGCGCAGTCGGAAGTTTGTTGTACACTATGGTGTATGATAGACTAGATATTGGTTAAGCAAATGGCTTAACGGATAGATGTCAATCCGACGTAGGCATAGCACATTACAAGCAGTTAAAAAGGATCATGGGATGTCTATAGAAGTCTGCTGATTATAATTTTGTCACCAAGTTAGGAAATGTCCTTCTTGGTTGAATACACAAGCCTTGATCATGGAAAAGATCTAGATGGTAGAAAAGTCTACATCTAGATATATGCTCTTACTAAATGATGGCGTCATATCATAGAGTAGTAAGAGATGATCATGTGTATTCTTGACAGTGATTGAGGCTAAATATATGGCTCTCGCTTCAGCAGTGTAAAAGTTATTTGGTTGAATAAATTCTTGGATTTGTGAGATGGATAATGCATAGAAAACTGATCTAGTATTAGTCGACTATGACAGTGAGGCTGCAATTTCCATCGCCAAGAATGGTTAGTTTCACCAAATAAGTAGACATCAGATACAACCATGCAAAAGGCATTGTTGTATGCGAGGTTGTGAAGTGAAGTATTTGTCTATAAAAGACAAGTGATTAGATGCACTGTTTAAGCCTTTACCTTGGGATGTGTTTGTGGAACACATTAGGTATTAAAATTGTGTAAGCTTAAGTACTTCACTTTATGCTTATTCTTTTCCCCAAGTTCACAACCTGTGCTTAATGTTCATGCTATCAAATAAGTTGATTTGTATACATACATGTGGATGAATGTTATGTACATTCTTCATTTATTTTGTTTAAAAGTATGTCAAGTAGACACGAGGTTAGCCCTCTCACACGGGTAACCGCCTCCTTATCTTAGTGATAAGTGGAGATGAGACAGATTTTAAGCAAAATTATCAGACGGATAATTTGAGAGCTTGTGGCTTAAAATGATAAATGTCGACTATATAATGACATAAGGTCATTTTAATGGTGGAATACGTTCACCAAGTCTACTTAGTGGGCCAGATGTGAGTTCAAGTTGATGTGTAGATCTAGGAACTCAAATTTGGACACATATGGTGTCTAAACATCATCTGTACAGCATTCCATATGGGAAAGACATACGCTCCACGGGAAAGGAGAAAATGCTGTAGCACATGTTTCATACCATGTGTGCGTTTTGCCGACCAAACGGGTTTACATAAGTTCAATCTCCGCTTACTGTTGTGTGAGACCCAGAGCCTTTATGGTGGCTCGATTGTGTACCCTCAGGACTCCGATCAGATACTTGAGATTCAGCTTAATGTTTGCTATCTTAGTGTGTTGCCAAAGGACCATGGACACTGATTCGGTCTGGCGGGACATGTCTAGAAAAGCAAGTTAAGTTGAGTTAAGGGGATCGTGAGAAGAGGAAGATCATTGACCGAAATCACATTAGTTTGTATTCACCGGTGCACCAATTATGACATACGGTTATAATTGTGAATACAATGTATCTTTAAAAGAGAGATCTTCGGCAGATTTCTAATGTGATTTATGATCTAGGGTACTTGCATACTTTTTGATCTACTTGCAGGTTCCTTCTGGATGAGAGGCTATATATTCCTAACAGATGTATAGCATTTAGCTCTCACTGTATGCTGGTCGCACGGTTCTACTTCCCTGTATGGATGTTTGCAGTTTCTGATGAGAATTTGTTTCTCATGATTGTGTTTATGAGCACTCCCATTATGTGTGAGTGGGAGATGTTGGAAAATAGTGAGTCCACCCATAAGGGGTGCTCACTTAAGCCCAACTAGGCCCAACTAATACATTATATAAGCCACCACAAGGGGAGGCTGATACTATGTATGTATTATACACATGTGTTGTGTAAACACTAAGATAACCTGCACATACTGCATTCTAGGGTTTAGACCGTGGAAACTAGGAGGCCGATCCGACACACTGTGACGGTCTCTACCGACCAGTAATCCAAGTCGTGGCTCCCGATCCTGACAACGCTTCCGCTTCACTCTTACAGATAAGTCCCCTTATCTATTATATGTATATGTACATTGAAATCCTTCAATTATTATATATTTTTCACCAATTGCAACTTCCTATTATTGCTATTGTCTTTATGACAAGAAACAAAATTGAGTACCGTGGAATGGGCCTAGAACGGAAAATTTTTCAAAATTTGGTGGTGGGGTCATAGGAATAGTAAGGAATAACAAAAAAAAAACCCTACTAGATCTAACACAAAACCTGAGAATGATTAACCAATGAAAACAAAGAAAGTCATCTGAATTGACTGTACAAGTCAAAACAAAAGTCACTCTCGTGGCTGTAATAAATTAAGCAAAAATAAAAAGCAAAAGCACTGTAGTAGTAGTACAAAGCAAGCAAACCAGAGTTGACACACCGTTATGTCCTTGCATAGTTTGCATATTTATACTAAAATAATAAACTACTTACACTGTTTCCTTCCGGTTCTCAAAATTTAATAAACCTTGGAAATATTATTCCCATAATCGGAAGCAAAAGAAATTGCTGACAAATGACAATATATAAAGCTTCTCAGTTGGACAAGTAGTTCAGATTTTTTTTTTGGGTAAGAAGATGGAGGAGATTACAAGGAGATATGGGACGATGCCTTTTGACCCATAAAAATGCTCTGTAAAAGAAATATTTTGAATGGAAAAAGTGGGCATAAATGTACCTCTTCTTCACGTGGATCCAGCACTAGTACCCCTGATCTGCATAGATACATATAATTTTTTTTTTTTTTTGACAAAAAGTAAAGCATGAATTGGTCAAAATGTATAGGCCTGGTGGTGGAGGGTTAAAAAAAAGGTATAAAACCCAAGTGATGTTTATCTCAGTCTCTGCCCCAAGTTTTCAAAGAGAAATGGGTCTTGTACGTGGTATTCTGTTGTGGGTTTCTCTTCCTTTGTCCCATCTGGTACCATTTCCATTTATTTGAGAAAAATCACTGCAGATTTGCAGCATTGCAAGTACATGTACATCCATCCAACAACTCCACGGTCCACGGGCACAGAGATTTTAAGTTTTTTTTTTTCTTGATTCCACCATCAGCTTTTGTAATTTTATCAGAGACCAAACAAAGATGCGTTTGAGTCATGTGATCATTCAATGGAGGAAAGAAACCAGAGGGGAGGAGAAAGAGGTGCAAGTAAATAGCCAAAAAACTGATGGGTTTTCCTCTCAATTCCTTCTGCTTCTTGTCCATCTTTTCCCTCACACAAAAGCATAGAAATTGTACTAAACAGCAAACCAATGTCCTCCTATACAAACTCTCTCTATCTATTCCCTATTTTGTCCCTTCGGACCAAACTAACAAAATACATCCCAAGCTGCTCCAAATCAGTCTAGAAGAATTCAAAAAATTACAGCAAACCAACAAAAACAAAAAGAAGAAGAAGAGAAAGAAATGGCAATTAGGACTCTTAATTCCTCTTCCCTGACTCCATCTTCCATGAAATTTCCAAAAGCTCACAATTCCAACTCTCATATCTGCAAAATCAAACCCAAGGATCTCTACCTCTTGCCATTCTGGAATTAATGCTCTGGAGAACCTTTTTGAGGGATAATAATAGTGCCTGGATTAAGACATAATTAAGAGCAACTGACCAACTTCAATTTTGATAGACTGCTGCTGCCTCACTGAGAACTATTTGGGTCTTCATCTCCACTATCCGTACCCTGATTCTGCTGCTGCTGGTGTTGTTGATGATGTTGCTCCATTGAACTGTTTTGGTCAGAATTCATATTCAACCCACCTCTAGAATATGCATTAAGAGCAGCTAACATCCCCAAATTTGGCCCTGACATTCCCAACCCAAGATGCTGAGAAGGTTGCTGTTGCTGTTGCTGCTGCTGCATTAACATGGAACCCAATTGTAAAGCACTCCCTCTCCCACCTTGAAATTCGAGATTACCTGCAAGATTGAATCTTGGCATGAACTGCAATGGAGCTTGCATTGAATTCCCACCCCCAGCTGCAAAAGGCCACATCTGGGGCTCTGAGTGACCCCCGGCGCCACTTGCAGCAGCTGCCATAGAAGGGCCGCCGGCACTCACTGGCAGCATCCAGAATGTGTTGCCAGCACCACTCGCCGGAGCTGGCGTCACCGCCCACATGGCAGTGGCGGGCAATATGCTGGATGGCGGCCTAAACAATCCTGAAGATCCACTGTCTTGTGGTTGTGGAGGTTTTGGAAGCTGCAAACCACCTTTAAATCCCTTACCAGGAGACCCTTCTCCTCCTCCTCCTCCTCCTCCCCCTCCGCCACCACCTCCTCCTCCGCCACCATCTCCTTGTTGCTGCTGATCATCGTCCTTGAACAAATCTTCTCTGAACCTTTTCCTCATATAATTCTCTCCGCTCTCTCCTCCGCCACTCTCTCCGCCACCTCCGGGCAACGCCTCAGCTATCTGATCTGCCGTCATTAGGTGGTGCTGCTGCTGTTGGTGCTGATGATGATACCCTAACAAGGCAGTATGTGCAAACCCTTCTTGATCATAATGAGGATGATGAGCAGCCAAGCCCAAAGCACTATGAAACGAGTGAGGAGCAGATTTCGAAGGAGGAGCTGACAACGTGGATCCGCTGCTCCTTAAAGAAACATTCAGGGTAGAAAAGTTGGCCGGAATAGTTCCCGTTCCGGTGGCAGCTATAATTGCCGGCTCCGCTTGCTGCAGCAACCACTCAATTGTCTCCCCGTCCGATTTATGACCCAGTTCTCGAGTCAGTTGAAAAACCCTCGCTGCGCATGTAGCTGGCATTCTGATCCTCCTCCCTCGACCATCCACCTTCGTGTGCCGGTCCTTCGTGCTCCGTTTTGCAGGTGTGGCGGTGGTGGCGGCGGCGGCTGCGGTGGTTGTCGCGACTATGGCGAGATTCTGTTGGTTCTTTTTTGCGGTGTCTGCTAGAGGGCCAGATCTGGTGGCGATGGCCAGGGAGGCGTCTACAAGCCGCGGAGGGGTCGTGGAGGTGGTGGTGGTAGGGGCGGTAGTGGAGGAGGAGGAAGTAGAGGAAGAAGAGGCAGCAGAGGACAAGGAAGATGTTGACGAAGGAGTGGTGGACAGTGGACCAAGATTACTACTGTGGTGGTGGAGGCCAGCTTGGATTGAGATGGAGCCCATAAAGGAGGGACCTTGCTGGTGTGGTGGTCCTCCTCCTCCTCCTCCTCCACCTCCAGTATTTGACGATCTCCCATCAAAAGAAAATTGCTGTTGTTGTTGTTGCTGTTGCTGCTGTTGTTGTAGATGGTGATGCAGGTGGTGGTGGTGGTGGTGATGGTGGGGTTCTTGGGTGGCAGTGCTACTTTGCTGCTTGTTTTGCAAATCTGTGCGTTCCATTTGGTGGTGGTGCTGGTGGGGGTGTGGGGCTGAACTGATGGGGTTGTTGTTCTTTCTTCTCTATCTTTTTTAATTTTTTCTTCTTTAAATATAGTTGTTGTTGAATTTCAAGACTGATGATTGATCATCAAGAAGCAGCAGAAGCAGCCCCATCTATCTTGCATCTCTTCCATGTTGTGTTTGTCTGAAAGAGAGCAAAATAAAAAGGGAGTTGAGTTTAAAATCTTTGCAGGATCTCTGGACCTAAGCTGGGGACTATGAGTTTTGTGACTTTGTGGGGTTGCTTTTGCTTCCCTGATTGACTCTTGTCTTTGCTCTAAAAGAGAGAGAGGAAGTTGCGTGGGTTAAGGGCTGGTGGCTAAGAATAAGATAGATAGAAGCAGGTGGGGACCTAGAAGGCCATCAAAAAAAAAAAAAAGAAAAATTGTACTACCCAGAAGTCCACTCGTGGGCTCATGTAAAGAAGAAGAAGAATGTAAAAAGAAAAAAAAAGAAAACATAACGACAATTTGAGGTTGTTACATTACATTACATTATTAGCCAGCCAAAGTAAGAACAAAACACTTAAACAGAAGCAATCAGAAGACACAACCAAATCCAATACTACCACTTCCAAGTTTCATCTTCTAGACAAAGAGGTTTTATCTATCCCGTGTCTTGTGCGTGCTAGCTAATATGAAGGGCATTTTCGTACTTCAAATTTGTTGTCCGGTTTTGTTTTCCCCATTAAGAGAAGCAATTTTGTACAGGAACAGGAGAAAGGGATCAAATTTACTATTGATATGCAAGTTCCTTGTTTTATCTTGCTATTGCATTGTAGAGCTGCTGCAGATTTAAAAGGCAATGCATTAGTTTCATAGTCAAAGAAAGGTAAATAGTTGATACTAGTGCTACTTTTACAGTGGCCAAATCACCCACTTTACTTTGCATTTTAGTGCTGCTGTTTTGCAGATCAGAGAATAAGAAAGGCAGTGACACTACTTCTATGGTCGAGGGAAAAGTAAATTGGATCCAAAAAAAAGTACAGTACAAAACCCAGTAATATATTAGTGTCAAAGTAAACAACAGATGGGTTTTTTTTGGATCAAAAAAAAGATGGGTTTTTTTCACATATCTTTTGGGTTGGGTTGGGTTGGGAGTTAGATTAAAAATATGCTTATTTGTGTTTGCGAGTCCAGGGCAGCAAGCAGCCAGACAGGTCAGGTAGGCATCAGATAAAAGGCATCTAATTCAGTGGGACAACTCATCCCAACCAAACCCCACATTAGTGTTTTTTTAAAAAAACAAATTGTTTCCTTTTTCTATTTCTATACAGTTAGCAAAGAGTACTGCTAGTCTGCTACTACTAGTATTTTCTTTATCTTTTGGGATCGCACTGTGTGTGAATTTGGAGAATTTAGGGCACTTCTACTTTTTCATTGTTTTGTCGGTGGATTGACAATTTTGCCTTGATTCGATACCGATGCCTAGATTTACATCAAATAACTAGCTGTGGTCGACACCCTACATCATTGCTAATCAATTTACTACGGAATTTATGTTCACCCCCTAATACGTTTTGGATGAATGATACCGATGTTTGTTAAAATTGTCAAGTCATATTACAACGTCACTAAGAAATTTTCAATGAAATTCTCTTTCGCCCATAACATTTCCATATAATAATTGAAATTTGTTTACCCTTGTAACATTTTTAGATTTTTTATTTACGAATATAAAGTTCTGTGACTCGAAATTAGAAATACGGTGCATACAAATATTGAGATTGGAGATATGGTTTCATATTATAGGGTTTCTCTCTCTTTTTCTTTTGGTTTTATTAAACTCGAACTTTGTAGTGCTCCGCATATGCCTTCGAGAGAGATAAAGCACCTTTTAGTCCCGCTCATCATTAGAGGGCCGGGTCATTTTACAACTTTAGCGGCGACCAGATCAATAGCTAATCTCCTAATCCCACTTTTTTTAATCTGGCTTTGCCTCAACTAATTGAGTCTCCCAAATTAAGATTTTCAATGTAATACTCGAACCCGAACACTACCACTCTACCAGTGATCCCGTTTGGAACCTTGTTTTTTTTTTTTAATTATTATTTTCACATCTGAAAGAAAGTAAGAAACCAACATGCAGCACATCGTAATTTCTGCAATTCTTATCAAACCAGAGAGTTCCAACTGGACCCACCTTGTAAGAACACTATTCTATCGTAAAGACATCAACCCCTCGAATAATTAATCCAACTGATGATCCTTATCCTATCATTTTGAGACAATGAATTAATTCATTAATTAATCCACGAGAAGGCAAAGGCCCCAAGCCAAGGGTGTCGAGAATAATCAGTCTTAGCCCCTACTAAGAAAAGTAGAAAACCCAAAAGGCCGAAAACGATATACATGGATTTAATTATTTAATTTTACCTATTATTCGGTTCAAACAAGTTACTGAGTAAAGAAGAGCATATATTTTCCTTGGAAATAATATTTTTTTTCCTATGAACAAAATAACAGTAAGGTAAATTTTACTCCAACAGACCAAAATAATGGCGACAGAGGAGAGTACTGTCAGAAATTTAACGTGTACTTCAAAAATTTTAAGTTACTGTCTTCTCCATCAATGACCTTTCTGTGCCCCGCATGCCCGATCCTCATTTCTTTCTGTTCCCATTAACTTTCCCCTTTTGCATTTGGCCTGCACTTTCTTTACTTGCCAACCAAAGTAAATAGGTCAAAGAAGACAAAAATCGTGTTAATAACTGCCAATTTAATGCACATTTTTTACCCTATTAATAAACTCGCAGATTGATTACTGTTATAAGGTGGTCTCATTAAAATTTTGACTTTTTAACAGTATCTGGTTTTACCTTTGGTCTCATATTTAGCAATAGTTACATTTATGTTGTTGAACACTGTACTTTATTAGGCATATTCGTACCTCTGCCTCATAAACCAAAAACTTTCATGCATCATTGTCAGCACTGATAAGTGTAATCAATTGCAATACAGCTAAAACATGTGGAGCATTTCAGTGACAGGACCTACGTTCTTTATGAGCTTGGTCTCAATATTTTGACAGATATCTACATGTAAATTTAATTCATATTCATAGATCATATATAGACCTGGTGCCTATACCAAATCACCCTACAATATTGTCTTGCTCTTCTGGTTGCTTTAGATAGTGAATCTATTCCTTTACTCTTTTTTTTTTTTTTTCTAATCAAATCTATTATTATGAACATTCTCGAGAGAAAGTAAGTTTATCAGACCGGCAAATGACGGATAGAAAAAATGTGCAAATACAATATTTAGAGAGATTAAACTATTGTGGGTTGATTTCATTTCATTTCAAAAATTTACTTTACTTTGATAATGATTCGTGGGCAATCCGAATTAATAGTTAAGAAGAAATCATTTCTTCATAAAAAAATTACATATATAATAAAAAAATGTAAAAAATACCAAAAGAATAAGGTAAATGCAAGAGAATTGTTTTGTTTAATTTTTCCTGTCGTGGAGTGATGAGAAAGGTGGGGGCTGTTGCAGGTAAAGTAATGATTATACGGATTTAGAATAAATTTGACTGCACATGCATGTCACGTGCACTTGACAGTGGCTAATTTGGTAAGTTTCTTTGGAAGTAAAAATCTCGTGGTTGTTTCCCTACATAGAAATATCAAAGACAGGTGAATCTTTTTCTTGGTGTGTTATAACGCGCCATTGAAGCGCGTGGGATACTGTAAAATTCATTCTATGTGACTGTGATCTACGCTGCTGCTGCCTCCTACTCAGGGACCCACATTTGGACATTTAACAAATCTCCTTATCCAATGAATCCACGTTTAATTTGATGTTGGACTCGTTTATCTCGTGATCCAATAATTTAAAGAGCATTTCGACAAAAAAAATAATAATTTAAAGAGCATTTAACACTAATAATGCTAACATGATGACTTCTTGTTGGATCATTCAAGAGCTCGTAGCAGAATCATTCAATTCTTGCCAAACCCAAAGTGTTCTCTCTCGAAACTTTTTTGGGAGACTCTGGAGACATAGTTAAGTCATATATAATTGAATTCTATGATCATGCTACATCATATACAACATATCATATATATTTACAGAAACATATCATACATATGCACAACAATATTCTCTTAGTTCTTTATCATCAAATTCAGACACACATTCTAAGAAAACAAATTCAGACACACAATTAAGTGCTTAGCTGGAGAATCTTTATGAAGATGCATTTGCTTTTTTTTTTCCCCATTTTGATGATAGCTAGTATCAAATCATGCTTGGTTTAGCTGTTCTATTTTAGTACTGATAATTGCTGTCTTATTACATTCTTCTCAGGAGACATAAAGGAAGAGTTATATATATATATGTGCGATTTTGAATCATCAGGTAAAGATTTGGATACCCAATAGACAAAAAAAGATGTAGGACATGCAATGTGATAATATCTGGAAGGAAAATGTTTATGAGGCTTATAACAACATATCCTAACTTTTTTTGTCATCTTCAAAAAATTTTATTAGTAAAAATATAATTGCATTCTCCTTCAAGTTTCTCCCATGGAGATCAAATATATATTTTTTTCGTCCCAAAACCTTTTCAACTTTTTTTTGGGTTTAACATGGGTTGTATTATGGGCTAACCTTCCTGCTAAAAAGAATGTCACAGGCAAGTCCACATGAAAAAGGTAACGTCTTTTCAGGGTGAAACAAGAGCCCAAGCTGTACAACAAAGCAAGCGCGCTCCTTTTTTGTGATGGGTCACCCTAAGTTTGTAAGGCCCATGTGTCACCCACCCAAACTATTACAGATCTCTTGTTAGGTCCACTTGAACGGGGCCCAAATAATGATAATTGCACGTAGAATCAGCTTATAGTAGGTAGGTTCTGTGGCCCAATCATGGGCCCATTTCGAAATTCTTAGTGATAAGAATATTACTAAGATACGTTTTCCTGGTATTTAGGTTCCTTCGTAATTCGTTATTTTTTTCTCTTCTTCTCGGATACACAAGATCAACAGTAGGTGTGTCATCAATTCTCATTTTTTATTTTTATTAATCACACTATCGCAGTGCACTTATTAATTTGTCATGCGAAAAAGAGAGACTAAAAACTAATTAGAGCAGAAACATCTTTGAAGGATAAAGCTTTAGCAGGTGATCCTCGCTTAAGAATTTTTTTATTCAGACTCAAGTCAAATCTTACTCGTCTAACTGAACATTCTCAAGCTGAAATATATAAATGATATCATTTAGAGGATTTTCTTTTTTTTTTTTCTTTAAAAAATATTTGGAGGATTTTGTTAAGCGGCAAGTTTCAACTTGATTTTTTTCTCAATTATTATTCCAAAAGTAAACACCGTGATTGATATGAAACAAAATTGTTTAGGACCAATAATTAGAGGGGAAAAAAACGTGGAATTGATTATTAATTTTTTTCCCTGTTGAAAAAACCTACGTGGTTTCCTTAATTGCCTCCCACTAAGATGAACAACACATTTAGATCCGGTCACCACTCAAATCTTTACTTCTTCTTCGTGGACTTGGCTTCGCTAATCAAGTGACTAAGCTAAGATCGTAATGTTAACAATATCTTTTGTGTGTGTTTATCAGAAAACAAAAAAGATAATGCATAGAATAAAGAGAGTGGTGGGGGACACAACACAACAACCAGAGCCGGGTCTAGTCCCTCGTCAGAAGAAGTCCTCTTTACTTTAAACTAGGACACACCTTTCGCTTTTGTTGCCTTGCCTGCCCCAACTCTCTTTGGTTTTCTCTCTACGTGCTCTTTACCTTTTCCTTTCTTCAATAATTCTCCCATTATAATTTTGAAAGCCCCTTTATTCTCTGCCACTCTACACCAGCTTTTTCCTCTTTAGTCTTTACATATCAAGCCCAAGAAACACACCAACTTTCCCTCCACGCCAGCTAACAAAAGCATAACACCTTCAACAGTTAACCCCCCCAATCACAAGTCTCTCTTTTCTTCACCCTGATCAGTACTATCTCTCCAGCTCTGTCCTGAAAACAAAAAGAAGAGAACAAGAAATGATACAGTTTGACCAAGAAGAGCTAGTAAAGGCAACCGAAAGGTTCTCCCCTTCAAGACTCCTGGGCAAAGGGAGCCACGGATCAGTCTACAGAGGCAATATTCTTGAAGAAAGCAGGCCTGTAGCTATCAAGAAACCATCCATTGGTGTCGACCATGTTTCTAATGACAACTCCAGGAAGCTAGAGAATGAGATACACGTGTTATCATCCCTGCGTCAAAGTCCTTATATCATCAACTTTCTTGGAACGAGTGATGTTGATGACTCGGAGAAGGGCAAGAAGAAGAAGCTATTGGTTATGGAGTTTATGCCTAATGGTTCCCTCCACGACTTGCTGCATGCACCCGCTTCTACGCCTCCATCTTGGCCTAAGCGTGTAGAGATTGCAGTTCAGGTGGGTAGAGCGATTCAGTTCCTTCACGAAAACAAGCCTGTGGTTATCCATAGAGACATCAAGTCTGCTAATGTGTTGTTCGATTCAAGCTGGAAAGCTAAGTTGGCGGATTTTGGACTCGCCGTGTTGCGGATGGACTCGGCGGGTCACTCCCACCACCACCAGGCGAGTCAACCCGCTGGTACTATTGGCTACCTGGACCCTTGTTACACCACGCCTAGCAAACTGAGCACTAGAAACGATGTCTTTAGTTATGGGGTTGTTTTGTTAGAGATCATAAGTGGTCGAAAAGTCATTGACATTACTAGGACCCCGGCCTCGATTGTGGAATGGGCGGTGCCTTTGATTCAAAAGCAGCGAGTGGTGGAAATTTGTGACAAGAGAGTTGCTTTGCCTGCTTTCATGGAAAGCACGATTAGGCACCTGTTAGGTGTGGCTGCACGTTGTGTGTCTTGTAAAGAAGAAGCTCGTCCATCAATGGTTGAAGTTGTTGCCGGGATGGACAATTGCTTGTCCAAACGTGTAAAAACACCTAGCTGGACCAGTCTACTAAGGAGTTTAGTGCTAATGAGGAGGAAATCGTCCAAGTTTGCTAAGCAAAGGAAGCAGCAGGCAAAATGTGCCGCGGAGAAATGTGGTGGTTGTGGTGATAAGACCCACATGAGTAGTGAGCTTACAAAAGGGAAGCTAATGTTGAGGGAGATACTAGCCGATATTACAGTCAAATGAGTTAGTTTTGTGAGGTCTTGGAGTTGGTAATATTAATGGACATGGTTTTTTGGGTGAATAATACTGTGTCAAATCAATTGGAATGGGTCAAAGGTGGCCAGTTGCGGTTGCTTTTGATTGTGTAAACATCATAGGAGTATGTTTTTGGTTGGTTTAATTATTTATACATGCAGCGCATATGTAATCCAAATACAAGAATTCCAAAGGTTGTTGGCAGGGAATTTGGCAAAGGTTGGATTGATGCCCTGTCATCATTCCATGATGATGTTAATAGATCAACTTTATCCCTTCTTTACATCTTGTTTCCATTCCTTTTTTTTGGAACGAATTAAATGCTAAATGAATATTGTGAAGAGATCTCAAAAGCATACAAAAAAAAACTAACTGCTCAACCTAATTTACCAAAAATACAACGCCTACCAGTCTAACTAACTACTCAACTTACTTCTCCAAAACAATTTATTTTACTTCTCCAAAACAATTTGTTATAAAAAGCAATTGATTTCGGTGCATGCTAGTCTTCATTGATTAAATAGAACATGGTGAACTCTTTAGATGGGAGCCTAGTGAACTCTTTATATGGGAGCGTGGTTCTCCATTAGTCTAGATTGTTACAAAGTATTTAATAAGTTTAAGAAATGTGTAGCTTATTATTGGTCATATTTTGTTTATAACAACTAAGGTTGCTAATATTTGGAAGGTGTACATGGTGCAAAGAAAGATAGCAGTCACGAAGGTTAGTATTTAATCATTTGAGAACCTTTCTAATTTTATATATTTTTAATGATTTTTCAAAAATCTTCCATTCAAAAAATATAAACCCATTCAAAAAATATAAACATCTCAAATATTTGATGGGTTTTATATTGTCATTCATAAAATAATGTGAATATACACTATAAGTTAATAAAATTTAATTAGTATCCACACAAAGTTATTGTGATGAGGTGAATAAATAAAAAATATATGTATAGTTAGTTGTTTCATAAAAATTTAATGAAAAATGAAAAAAGCATGAAGTGCATATCCAATTAGATAAAAATATGTTATCTAAAAAAAATTGGATAAAAATATATTATTTACACATGAGCAACTAGTTTCCTTACTTAAAAGTATTTAAATTACAAAATTAAATAATAAATTATATTATAACAAATGATATATGAAAAAAAAAGAAATAAGTCAATTTTATTGGATATAAAAGCTAATACATCAATATGGGTTTGTCTTGGGAGAAACAAACAGGCCTTAATTTTTTTTTTTTTTCATCAAACAACATCTATCTTTATATACACAGTATATATTTCTAATTGTATCTGGAAATAAACTGGGTTGGACCCTATCATGGAAGAAAAACAGCCCAGACCCAGACAGACCAAACTCAAAAAATTTGCAAACGTCAAAATCCGCCCGTCTCCACCAGTTCCCTTACTCAAAACCGGCCGGTTCGTGGACCGGATGTTGTTAAGCCGACCAAACAAAACGGTGGAATCAGACATGAACAAGGAAGTCAACAACCTTGAAAGCTTTTTCCTTTTTACATTGTATGCTAGTATTCCAAGTATCCCTCTTTATTTTTTTTTTTTTCCTTCTTTTCCCCAATTCTTTTCTCTCGCCATGAAACCCTAACCCTACAATTTTTGCTAATTCATTAAGACCTCGCCTTCTCCACATTCCTTCACTGAGGTGATTAAAAGGGGAGCTATCGATTGAAGATGGATGCTCAGTTCAATCACACTCTGTTCGAGAGACGCCCCTTTATGAAATCGAAGACTCCTGCTGTTAAATGGTTCAAAGAATGGTAATCAATCTTCCTTCTTTTTGTTTTTTTTTCCCCCTAATTTGGTCGATTTGGGTTTGAATTTGCTGTAAAGTTTTGAGTTTTCTTGTTTCCTGTATTGAATCGTGATTTTTGTTAGGGTGCCTCAAGATGTTGTAGCAACTGGCGGGAAGTGTTCTGTTCTGAGATGGGTGACAGGTGAGCTACTCGGGCTTGAGTATTGTTATTGGTTGCTGCCACACTGGTTCTGTTTCTGATTCGTAATATTGATGCATGAATTTCACTTGCTTTTGTTGTTTTTTTTTTTTTTGGGTGTTTAGAAAGCCAGTTAAACGCTTTGAAAGAGAAAGCAAAGGAGCCACCAGCAGTAGAGCCAGAGCCAGAGCCTAAAACTGAAGTTCTTTTCCTTTGCAGTTATGAAGGCTGTGGAAAGATCTTTACAGATGCTGGTGCTTTGAGAAAGCATTCTCATATCCATGGAGAGAGGCAATATGTTTGCCACTATGAAGGGTGTGGAAAGGTGTGGAATTTGATGTTCTTACATATATATTTTCTGTTTACTACTTAGGATGTAATGATGGCACGGCAAAAATTTGGGAGTTTGAATGCTTTAATGTTAAGATTTATAATCTAATTACTATAGTGGTAAGTTAAGAGAGCCATCTATTGCTAATTTGAATAGAACAGAACTTTTTTCCTGCTGCTATGCAAGCTGCTCAGGTGTGGGAAGAATTATATGGATTGTTTTAGCGTCCTTTGAAGTTCAAGGACTTATTCAAGTATATATTGTAGTTCGTTCCTCCCTTAAAGTCTATTAGAATGATTGAATTCTGCGATATTGTTTTAACTGAAATTGCAGAGATATTTATGGTTTTCATTGAGCCATAACTCTTTCATCCTGAAATATGATTTTAATTGAAAAGTATCACTTGGATTTGTCTCACATGGCGATTTCTTCTATTAGCTTTCTGTTAGGCTCGTGTGAGGTTACAGTATTGTTCTTATGTTGCAGAAATTTTTGGATAGCTCAAAGTTGAAAAGACACTTCTTAATACATACTGGGGAGCGGGACTACATATGTCCCCACGAAGGCTGTGGCAAGGTGAGCAATTTAACTATTCTTGTTACTTGGCATTTGGTGCTGATAAAACTGGGGTTAAATGTTCCAATGAACTCAAACTTGTCTATGATTTTAATAAATACTGGTGCTATTTTGCCTCATAATTTCTATTATTTCACTGTTTGGCAGGAATCATAAACAAAATAGCAAAATTTCTTACTAAAGCAATTAACTAGTTGTTTCCTCCTATGTAAATTGATCAACCGCAGCCACCAGTCTGTTGGGGTTGATTATTATTGATTTTAACTTGCCATTTGGGAAGCTTGCAAAATCTTATCTCTCTGTTCCTTTGTCCTCTTTCTTCCATTATCTTTATCTTCAGTGAGCATATCACCATATAGGCAGGCAACTGATGCTTTCTTCAGTAAAGCAGTCTTCTATTACTTAGATGCACTTGTATGTATATTCATGTTATGTCTAATGCCTATTATGGTCTTTTTTTTTTTTTGATGAAAGCCTATTATGGTCACTGCAGGCATTTTCCCTGGATTTCAACCTGAGGTCACACATGAAAACACATTCACAAGAAAACTATCATATCTGCCCATATCCAGACTGTGGAAAGAGATATGCTCATGAATACAAGCTTAAGAACCACATAGCATCCCACCATGAAAAGGCAAGTTCTAGTTTCTGAACTGATAAAAATTGTTTAGTATATCACTGCTTAGTTGTGTTTTTCTGGATGAAATATCTGTTGCTGTTCTTTGCAATCTGTTTATTGATTATAAGATGGCTCACACTCATCTGTCCAACACGAAGCATTCTATACCTCTCTGAACACCTTCTTCAAAAGTTTCTTTTCCTTAATGACATGTCCATATATAGATAGGATGCATGAGGCTACCCTTGGCTGCAGCGAATTATCTGTTTTGCCTCATGCTTTATTATGGATAATGCCACTCTGTATGCATTATTTTGACGTCTGGTTGAATGAATCTGATTATGGCATTCTTTACCAAATCTTCAGAATTCCACTGTGGAGTTGGTGAAGTATGCTACTCCTCCGGAGAAGGTAACCAAACCTTCTAAACCTCCTTCTGGGGCTTATGGTTCAGCGTCATCGGATCGCCCACATGCTTGTCCGTATGAAGGATGTGAAAAGGCATACATCCATGAGTACAAACTGAAACTCCATCTGAGGAGAGAACATCCTGGCCATATGGCAGAGGAGAATGCGGAGACTGCCACCCCTAATGCTGAGAATGAGATGGATGAAGGAAGCGATCATGATGCCTATAATGGAAAACGTGCCAATGGAAAAAGTAAGAAGCAGAGTCGGCCCAAGCCGAACCTGAAGATGCCCCCGGCAAAAATTACACAACGCAAAAGTTCTAGTCCTTCTCCTGCCACTTTAAACGTAGTGAAAAAGTCTTGGCCAGTTAAGGAAGAAACTTATGAGGAAGAAGATAGCGAAGAGACCGAGGAGGAGGATCGGGACAATGCTGAAGATGGATGGAGATACGGAGGAAACGATGATGACGACGAAGAGACCGAGTATGAAGACTGAGCAAAGCAAAGCGGGACTTAGCTCGTCATTTTTGGATCTCTTTTCCCCCTGTAAATTGTGTTTCTATTATTTTCCATAAAAAATAAGCTGTACGTGAATAAGTGATTAATATTCATTGTTGCTTTCTTCTTTATCCACCAAGTTTCCGATGCTTTTCAAACATCGTCTAATTTTGGTCATCTTAGTCCATCCTAAGGGTGTAAATGAGTAGAGCTACTCGGGATCGACTCGGTGGATACTCGAATTCGACTCGTGCTTATCGAGCTCGAGTCGAGCTTTTTGACCATTCGAGCCGAGCTCGAGCCTGAAGTATGTTGACTCGTTAGGCTCGCGAGCCTTAACGAGCTTTTGTTTTTTTTTTTTTTTTTAAAAAAGGGCCCTTCATTGCTTAATTAGGCCTATTACATTTATTGTGGGTTGGGTTCTTCAATTTTTTTTACTGGCCCAACACTTATTGTCATTCAGTGAAATTCTTTTTTTTGATACATTGGATAAAGCCTGAGGCGGCTAGCAAAATAACATGGCTTTGGGGTTACCAAAAATCAAGCCCGTAGGCTAAGCAAAATGAAACAAAACACTGAAGTCCCCCTCAACATCCAAGTCCAGCATTCAGTGAAATTCTTTGCCTGGCTAAAAGAATTCTTTCGTTTGTGTAGAATGCGTGGTGAGGTGTTTGGGTCGCCGTCCGTTGGCCCCCTCGCCTTCTCCTTCTTCCTCGCCGGCGGTAGATCTAGTCCTTCTCCTTCACTCCCGCCCCTCCACGCCTCGCCTCGCCCTCTATTGGGCCGATCCCATCTGCTGTGCCGAGCGTGACGACGACACCAACACCGGCGGCGTTGCACACGAGGACCCAAGCCCTTCATCCCCAAATTGATTTTCTTGGAGACTCGCGACGCGCGTGATGGGTTCCTGGACGGAGTTCTCGAGGTCGAGACCGCCATCGCTGCCTCGCGTGGGTAAGCTGTCGACCCTTTTTCCTTTTTGCTCTTGTGGCTCGATTTCTCTTTCAGACCCTCTTCTAAATCGGGTTATGGTTTATTTGTTTGTGTTGGTGGGCGTCTTGACGGTTGTTGGCGGTGGTGATGCTTGCAGTGGTGGGTTGGTTTCGGTACTGCTCACAGCGTGTTGTTGTGGGTTCTTTTTGGCAGTGAATTGTTTGGGGTTCGGGTCGAGTTTTGGTGTTCGGCCGGTGAGGTTTCTGGGCAGAAACTAGGCTCGGCTGTGTTCTACTCACAGTGGGTGCTATGGTTGTAGTGGCCGGTGTGGTGTTCGCCGGAAGAGGAGCAAATGCCAACCACTACTTAACGAGCCTTATTGAGCCGAGCTTGAGTAGTGGCAAAATCTAACGAGCTCGAGCTCGAGCTCAAGTATTGAAGCTCGAACGAGCTCGAGCTTGAGATTTCCTTAACGAGCTCGAGTCGAGCAAGCCACTACTCGGCTCGACTCGGCTCGTTTACACCCCTAGTCCATCCCCCAATAATTGCCCAGCTACGGCTAAAGATGCGAGTAAACGACGGAGTCGACGACCTGAAGACTGAAGTCCACCAACATAGTACCGGGTCGTCAAAGAAGAATGATATGCAAGCGCACGTACATTTCCATGAATACTCAACAAAAGAGATACCATATTAAGTTATGATATGACGGCTTGACCTTCACGTATTTAATACATAACACTATAACAACAAAAGACCCAACTATTTGACAACGTCATGATCCCGCTACTGTGAAGCATATGTCTCCTCGTCCCATCTTAAGAAATATGTATCTTCCTTGTGAGTTTAAATCCCCCAGTATGTACGTCACACCCAAATTTCTTCGTTAATTCCATCCTGGAGAAATGAAATTTCACATTAATTATGAACAAACGCGGTTTAGTTCTCTTTATATACATTCTGTTTCGAGGATTGAATTATTGTGCCTTCAAGATCATCTCAAGCTAGCATTGATCAATATATAGACTGAAAACATATATCGATCTAGCAAGCAATGAGAACGGTACTCTTCTCAAAGTTAGTAAGTAAAACAGATATTGAGAGGCACTTGGTCATTCCTGACTGCCCTTCAGGTACATTACCTAGTTATGATGAAGGGCAGTCCATGGACATGCATGTCTTAGATAACAATGGCCGAGAGTGGCTATTTCCCTGCTCCATATTGGGAAATGACCTTGTAGGGAAATTTCTTAACGTGGGTTGGATTGAATTTGTTCGTGAAAGAGATGTTAGAGAGAATGACGAGGTCAGTATCATCCATGAAGAAGTTGATTGGAAAAACCAAGGTGCAGCTACTACTGTTTTGATCAAGATTGAAGTGAGGAGAAAGATAAGATTGTTTGGTAAGGATATCTGGGCTGATCTGAAGTGATTCCTGCTATTTTGTGTTAGTAAGGAAATTAATTACGGCCATACCTCTATGTTGCGAGTAGTATGTATGGTGTAAGTACTACCTCTTCTAGGACAAATTGCAGTGTCGGATGCTACCTTTTTCCATTGCTGTTCGCATTAATTATTAATGTCTTACTATATAACTACCGCTGAAGATCAAAATGCTTTTGATTAAATTAATAAAGTGTGTGAGCTTATGTAGAAGCTAGCTGTTTTGCTCTTAAGAAAATTAAAGCTTAATTAATGAAGTTTTGGAAAATTAATCCATTGGAGCATCAATTAGGAAGAAATAGCACGCATGCAGGCTTGTTCAACACGAAATTTGACCGAATTTTCACTACCAAACAACACTAGAAACAACGGTAGAATCACAGGAGAATATGTATCGCTTCCAAAACTCCACGACAGTCGACCACTACGTAATATACGCAGACGTCCTTGTCAGATATGATCTAATTAGAAGAGTTATTTCTTAATCAAAAGAAAAAGAGATCTTTGTTATCACATTCGCATGCATCGAATCCACACTTGGTTTGAAATTTTGTTGGATAGTGATATATAACCACACCTCTTACAACCATTCTATTTATTATATCTACATATGTTTACAAGTCGGTGAACACTTTGTACTTCTTGCACGCACTATAAATCAAAGAAAGGTCAAAGACTTTCGATTAATCGCACGCCATTGCCCCACAAGCAGCGACAAGATCGGCAAAAGTCAAACATATATATATATATATAGATATATATATATATATAGATATATATATATATATATATATATATATATATATATATATATATATATATATATATTTATTGTACTCCTATCCCCCAACTTGCAAAAAAGCTTCGAAACTCGAGGTTACCTAGCTAACTCACTATAAGCAATGCAAGCTCTTCACAAAAGTGCTGTCAAGTGATGCATAAAAGCAAAATTTAAGAATATACAGGCCACGTGTTTCCAAGCCCTTCTTGTCATTTGGTCATACATTAATCATACGGTTCAGTTTGACTTGATTATAGATTCCATGTTATTCTAATCCTTTTGTATTATATGGAAGTCAGCATAATTTATGGTCCTGATTCTTTAATTTCAACGATTATATATCCAAAAGCAGATATACATAGATTGCTCACACAGTACTATCTCATTTCGAGTCCCCTTCAAAATATTTTAATTAGTATACGTTTCCAACCCTGGATTTTAATTAGTATATGTTAATTACACCCTTTTGTCCCATTCTTTTGTCTGGTTTCAAATTGAAAAAAAATAATGTGTCATTCATTCTCTTTAGATTACAAATCGTGCGCCATTCATTCTTAAGTAGCTAGACATGAGTGTTTGGTTGAGCGATGAATTGGGGACGAAATTTCAAAGGAAATTTGATGATAGTTGACCATTTATAGTGGGATGAATGTTGTTGATCCATCTAAATTATATTAATTATCGAGTCAGTCAATATGGTCAATTTAGAAAATAAACCTAATCTGTACAAGCATTTATGTTGACACTATAGAAAATTATTTTGTTAAATTCTTTTACAGTTTTTGGTCAAGTGTATAGAAAGGGATTTTGGTTGCATCTTCTCATTTCTTGTTGGAGACGTAAGCATCCAGGCTAGCAGGCCTGAGCTTTGTGTTCCATTTGGTGGTTCATGGCTGCTATAGGATGAATTGACAGTGATCTAGACAACCAATCGTGGGCAAAAGCAGACGATCATCTGCCGGCATATGTAATCTTTGATGGGTGCCCACTTTTTTCAATTGAGCTTGCGCTATCAATCACACTTTGATCTTGAAACTTATATACTAGTAATTAAAAGAGAAGGGCTCCAGTCTATCAGGACAAACAAGAACAATAATATTTGCTGCATGGAGTCAAAGCAAAAAAGATTAATTATATGCAAAATATGGGTCCGTTTCATAAAATGTTAGTAAGGTAGCAATACTAGCTAGGTTCTAGCACTGATAGTGACATATAGTGAGCCATCTTCACTTGCTGTTTATAATCTATATAACTGGCGTTTGGCTTGCTTGCTTCATGTAGCAGAATATATATACATATATATCTCTTACTGATTGTACGTGGCTAAGCTAATTTAGCTCTCTCTAGCCCGCACCTTGCATATATATCTCACTCCTGCAGCTAGCTATATATCTAGTCCAGTAGTAAAGATATTCTTAAAAGTTTGGCAACACATCCCAAACCAAAATCAATGGCAGTAGAACTCTTCACAAAGGAGCTCTCGTCAACTGATGTAACATATAGGTTGGCTGTCCCGACTCGGGCTCTGCATGATCATTTCCATATTCCGGAGGGAGAAAACGAAATAGAAGTTCTAGTTAAGGACAGCAGTGACCAAGATTGGGAATTTATGCTATCTATTCGCCCAAATCATCCCAACCTAAGGCCAGTCTTTATTGGCGAGTGGATGGCATTTGTGCGTTCTAAAGGTATTATGGAAGGGGATAGGGTTATTCTCTACAAGCAATATTCAACTGAAGGTGGTGATGATGGATGGACATATAGTATTAAAGCTGAGAGAAACATGTTCAAGCTCTTTGGTACTGACATTTGGGTCGATGTGGACGAAATAGATCAGTAGCTGGCCGCCAATAGCCAAACCCTTGCAGTATTATTCATGAAGCATGCATGCATTTCTCTTTTTCTATTTTGTTTTGTCTGTCTAAGCAAAGCCAATTAGGTCTTCAGTTTGTTTCACTTTGATTCCATCTTCACGAAGAGAGCTAGTTAGCAAGAGCTATAGCTAGTGGGTCGCGTTAATTTTCTTCACTTCTCGTCTTATATATATATATGTTGGGCTTAGCTATGCCTGTTGGAGTCGAGGCAGATTGTTTCAAGAGATATGCATTAAATATGTGTCTTGTGGTCAAGTTAATTTGTAATATCTATTGGTATATATGTTGCTTGCTTTGCAACCTTTGTGGTACGGCGTCTGTACTAAAAAGTGTTTACTTCATTACCAACTACCGAGTGTGAGAGTAAAAGAAGTTTGTTGTGTTAATTAAAACTTAAACGCAGTCATTTTTTCTGCAAATATGACTGTTATCCACATTAAGTAATACATCAGCAATAAATTATACGGACAGACCATATTGTTATATAGAAACATATACCATTATCTTTTAGCTCGCCGGATATAGCTTATGCCAAGGCCAGCGACCCCAGCCTGGTAACCCTGTTGCTGTTTTTTTTTTTTTTTTCGATCGATGGGCTTTATAAATTAGAAGAGAATTTACATAGCAGTCATGGAGTCAATAACTACTCCATCAAAAAATACAAGGAGGATCTACAAGCGTTTATCATCAAAATCCCTGGTCGAACTCTAATACAACGCTGAAGTCACATGTGCAATAAGGATCTACAAACGTTGGGTTATCTAAATTTATTTCAAGCTATATTGTCCAGATTGCTGCAAAACCTGTTATCATCCAAGATGCTCTATTAGACGAGCAACCTGATAAAAAGGGCCATTGATCCAGCCAATGAAACAAATTATCAGGAACAACCCACTCCGTACATCCCACCACTTACATAATCTCTGCCATATCCTCCAAGTAAAAGAACAATGAAACAAGATATGCGAGGCAGATTGAATCACGGTTTCACAGAAAGGACAATTAGCATCCTCCACAGGGAGAAGTCCACGCCGACAAAGACCTTTGCGAGTTGCAATACCATCCTGAGCAGCCAGCCAAGTAAAACATTCCACTTTTGTGTTGCTTGCAGAGGCTGTCAAACGAGGTGGAATTGCATCAAAAAAAAAAAAAAAAACCCTCTTGCTTCAGTGGCTCCAGTGGCTAGCTCCAGCAGCCCCTGCGCCCGATCCCAGCAACCCTCCCAGGCCGGCCAAGCCAAGCAAGCCAGTCAAGCCTCCTAATTAATCCACCCAAGGCTCCCCCACCATGGCCATAGACCCCATAAAAGCTCAGAATGGTAGACCTGTTCATTGGTCTCTGGCATATCCCTAGCTCCCTCAGTTACATTGCCAGTGAGAAATGCCATAAGGCAGGAAACAAGAACCAGCATTGCCTTAAATACAAACCGTGCTAATATTCTTTCGTCATATTCATGGATCCCAAAGGAGTTTAAAATTTATTTATTTCCCCGTCTATAGTATAGTTGTTGTACTAGGTTGAGCGCTGCGATGTTTTCATATTTTCATTACAAATCCTAAATTAAGTTGCTTAATTTATTACACTAACGGGCAAAGTTAGGCTGCAGAATTAATGTCTAGCAAATGAGCTCGGTTTGTTTAGACTTTCTTGCTTATCCCTTTTTCAATGTCTGGTTTGTTAGTTGGGCGTCCCCCAAAAATTTGAGACTACATTTGCCATTGTGGGTTTTTAATTTTCACGAGAATGAGAAAAAAAAAAAAAGCAGAAAGAATAGTCGGCAGATCATTAAAATTTATTTTTTCTTTGTTGGAAAGTCGTGTCCAAAACATTGCACGTCTGTCTAATGAGTTCCGATGGCCACGCGACCCACAGTCTTAGTCACTTGCCACATGAAATTCAGATATGGGTTATAAAGGAAACTAGCTACGTCCTCCATTGTTGTTATCCGGTAATTATACACCATCATTCTATTAGCATTGTCACATATTTATACTGTTACTAATCGTTCAAGAAATGAACACCACAGACATGATTTGATCACCTTAGTCCACATATACCTCAGTAATTGCGCAGCTACGGTCTAAAGATGCGAGTACTAAACGACGGAGTCAATGACCTGAAGTCCACCAACATAGTACCGGGTCGTCAAAGAATTAATAATGATATGCAAGCGCACGTACATTTCCATGAATACTCAACAAAAGAGATACCATATTAAGTTATGATATGACGGCTTGACCTTCACGTATTTAATACATAACACTATAACAACAAAAGACCCAACTATTTGATGACAACGTCATGATCCCGCTACTGTGAAGCATATGTCTCCTCATAATGTACATATCGTCCCATCTTAAGAAATATGTATCTTTCTTGAGAGTTTAAATTTTATCCCCCAGTATGTACGTCACACCCAATTTTCTTCGTTAATTCCATCCTGGAGAAATGAAATTTCACATTATGAACAAACGCGGTTTAGTTCTCTTTATATACATTCTGTTTCGGGGATTGAATTATTGTGCCTTCAAGATCATCTCAAGCTAGCATTGATCAATATATTATATATAGCTAGACTGAAAACATATATATCGATCTTTTTGTAGCAAGCAATGAGAACCGTACTCTTCTCAAAGTTACTTAGTAAAACAGATATGGAGAGCCACTTGGTCATTCCTGACTGCCCTGCAGGTACTACATTACCTAGTTATGATTATGAAGGGCAGTCCATGGAAATGCATGTCTTGGATAACAATGGCAGAGAATGGCTATTTCCCTGCTCCATATTGGGAAATGACCTTGTAGGGAAATTTCTTAACGTGGGTTGGATTGAATTTGTTCGTGAAAGAGATGTTAGAGAGAATGACGAGGTCAGTATCATCCATGAATTAGAAGTTGATTGGAAAAGCCAAGGTGCAGCTACTACTGCTGGGTCGACATCGTTGATCAAAATTGAAGTGAGGAGGAAAATAAGATTGTTTGGTAAGGATATCTGGGCTGATCTGAAGTGATTCCTGCTATGTGGTGACTACCAGCTTACCAAGTCGATGGACTAAGGAAAAATTACGGTGCATTTTTTCTATTTGGATATGCTTCTTTCTTGTCGAATTAATATTTAATTTGGATGCCACTTGTTCATTGTTGTTTGCATTGATCTTAAACTATTTTTTTTGGTGGAGATTTAATTTAAAATATCAATGCAAGGTTATAATGCTTTTGTTATTTTTCAAATGAGTGTGACCTTTTGCTTTTCAAGAAAGCTTAAAGTTTTGAAAAGCTAGCATCATCAATTGTTGGAACAAAAAACTTTGCACGCGCAAACAACACGGTATCTGTCTGTTTTTTTTCCCACCACCAACAACAACACTAGAAGTGATATACATATATTCAATTAAAAAAAAAAATAAGGATTTCGTATGGAAATGCATAGGAAGGAAATACACCAAACACCAATTGGTAGGCATGAGGCGTTGTGACAACGCTACAGATCAGTGGACCTGAGGACGCCTTTTTTTTTTTTTTTCTCAATAGGTAAAACTACTAATGAAGCAAAGCAAAGCTTGCTAGCTTTATCTTGCTTGCCACGAACCAGGAACGGAGAAAGAAGAAAGAAAGAATTTTGTATAGTATAGAAAAAAAATTATAGTCCATGCACCTGCCCTCACCTTAAAAAAAAAAAGCATTCACTTGTGGTAGAAAGGTATGATATTAAGAAGATGTGTCTCAGTCAATCAAACAATAAAGGGATAGTCTTTTGGCGTTGATGGAATAAGATGATTGTACGTATTAAAGCCATGAAAGGGATCTTTGTTATGTTTGAAACTTTGATGAACCTGTTACGATCGATGATGACTATTACATGTGATGTACTTTGATGAACCTGTTACGATCGATGATGACTATTACATGTGATGTGACCACCAACAGATCGATGATGACTATTACATGTGATGTGACCACCATTATTTTTGTCTACGTCCCGCATGATTATAAACCTTCTGCTTCTAAGTAGTACATGTAATCTAAGAAAGTTATATCCCACGTGATCCCTCCACAAACAACAAAATAGATTAGCAAAAGTCATATTTCTATATATGCATACTGCGCCACAGCTTGCAAGAAAGGGCTTCGAAACTACTGAGAGAATTATCTCCATACAAGCAATATCGCAAGCTCTTCAACCTAATCATCACTCTGATTCTTTCTCAGTTAAATACCTAACTCGAGAGTACCCTGGATTTTGTTCCAAATCCACCCTTAATTTGTTTTTTTCATGCTAACCCTTAATTATTTTGTAAATTTCGTACTATTCATTTTGTCTGGTTATTGAAAAAAAAAAGTGTCATTCATTCTCTTTAGATTACAGATTGCATGTGCGCCCTTAATTGTTAATTATGTTTCTAGACGTGATTGTTTGGTTGAGCGGTGAATTTGCAAAGAAAGTTCAAAAGAAATTTGATGATTTCCATGCACACAATGACCATTCCTGTTTCGAATATGCGATAGCTTCGTTATGATATCAAGTGACCTTATTAACCAAAAACTTAAGTTAATAGTTGAAGTCTCATGATTGATTTTGATTGTTACTACTCTGTTGATACTAACACAATCATTTAACTTTTTGCTTCTCATCTGGCATTCGAAACTTTACCCGATTAATTAATCCGTATTGCGTACCTGATTATGTAAGGTTAGACAATCCCATTGAGAATCTTTTAACATACACTAGGACTCAATTTCGAAATTTCGTTTAAGCAAAACTAATTAAGTCATTTCTTAATTGGACCAACCCCCACTACTGCCATTCATAACGTGTAGAAGAAGAACAAAAATACTTGAGTCCAAGACCTTGTTTGTAGCTCCCACCGCATAACACATAGCCAAGCTACCTAAAATAGAAGAGTAGAGTTATAATAACCAGGGTGATACTAGGGTCAAAGACCATTCGTTGTCCCTCCCAACTCCCTCTTCTCAAATCACAATTACATATAACAGTTAACCACAAACAAAACTATAGCCAATAAAGGGGACATTGGGTTATATTAAGTAGGTTGGTCTTGAAGACTTGAATTATAAGCACACCTGCAATACATCTCCCATCTTACCAACCCAATGCGGCCCAACCTACATGTAAAACAAATCAAAAGAGATAATTCTGATATCAAACCGGAAGTATGACCATTCCCATCTTACCCCACTTGAATACTAACTTTTAGACATTTTTGTTATCGGCATTTCTGTTGCTTAGGTTGCTGATCTCCACACGTAATTGCGACTAGTCAGCTTATCTTGAACAGTTAATGCGTGAAAAAAAGGCGGTGAAAAACTTGTGTGCTTCTTGCATTCGAAAATAAAACAAAATGCAAGCTACAGACAAAAACTTTGCGATCAGATCACTTGTGTGCTTTTCTTTTTTTCTTTTTTAGCATCAAAAAGTTTGATCATGTGGTGGTACCCGGAACCCCACAGTAATGGGATTACCCAAGTTGGGAACTACCATAAAAGGGACTCATCAGGAGTCAGGTAGAGCGATACTACACTTACTATTAAAGAATCTATAGCTATCATTTTCTTAACAAATTCAGCCCACATATACCAAAACTAGCTAGGAACAATGAGCTTTTCAAAGATCTTGTCTCAGGATGATGTACATCACAAGCTGGCTGTTCCAACAAGCGCACTGAGAGAATTCCTGCAGATTCCAGAGGGAGAGTATCAGAAGCAAATAGTGGCAGTGGACGCCCGTAATCAACTTTGGGATTTCAGGCTATGCATTGGCAGAAACAACAACGATCCCAACAAAAGGCCAGTTATCAGAGGGGAGTGGCTTCATTTTGTCCGCTCTAAAGGTATCGTGAAGGGGAATAGGGTTATATTGACTAGGCTGCCACTAGCCGAAGACAATGCTAATCATCCGGTGATGTACAGCATCCGGGCTGAGACACAAATCTTCGGGTTTTGGGCCAACATAGAGTAGTAAGTAAACATAAGTTCATTTCGCCACTTCCGGTATCATCCTATGCAACGTACTAAACAAGAATAGTACTGTTGGTTCTTTTCTTGTCAGGTTTGCTTGGTTTTAGTTTTCACTTCTTTCCCTTAATAGTATTTCTTTGGGTCGAACACACGCGCTGTAGCATTTGATGCTTGCTTGCTGCTAAGTAGTGTGTGTTAATTAATGGAACCCAATAATTAATCTTACTTTTCGTCTGTACCTGTGCGCATTTTAAGTTGCTCCCGAATGAGAAACCAAGAATATATTAATTGGTTCTCGAAATTTATGATGAATCGTGCCCCTTTTTTCTGATAAAAATATAAATAGCGGCTCTTGGAGACATTATTTACCTTTACGCTGATATATATATATATCTAAAAGTTGACATTAGAAGAAGATTCCAGACTATTCGCCTGTCGTCTTATCATGTTACGTCACAGTTGGCTCATGACGGGACCCATAAATTCTTTTAGGCGGCCCATATTAGCCTTTTCTGTTTGTATATTAATGAAGTTAATTAATTGGAATAACTCAGGTTAATTGGCAACGTGGACAACAACACTCAGAAGTGAACCATTAATAATTAGGCATGTTGAAATTTTGGTTAGTACTCTAAAATCTCTAATCAAATACGATCATGGCCCAGCGAGCGACCCTCGGCTTAACGGGATCCGACCGTTTATAGGTCGAACGGACGGTGTCGCGCGTCTTAAACCGGGTTTTGGCGTTTTTGGGTTTTCTAAGTTAGAAAGGCGATCGAATTATACATAAATTGCTCACAATAGTAAGTCATTATTTCGCTTGCTGATCTCGTTTTCTTAGAAGCTAGTAGTCGTGGTATTTTATTATTAATATTAAAAAGTCACAAGAAGGAAATTAAATTACAACAGTGATCCTGCCTGACATAAAGAGAATGACTAGGGTAATGTAACTGACCCCTGTACGCAATGTCAAAGAAGCTAGCTAATACATCAGATAATTAACTAACTAGTACAGCCTTTACTTTTGGCCAATATTTGGCTCTGCTGGCGGATAAAGTCAATAAAATGGGCTTGTAATCATGGATATGGCTGTACGGATTTATCTTTTGTTTGGTTGTAGGATTTATGCATTATTTTGGTGTGGTTGCAAATCAAAGATTCTCCCACTTGCGGCCAATTTGCATGAACATTGAAAACACGAGACTTACTTATACTGTAAGTTATATGATATGGTGTTGACCATGATGTATTTAGACGGGCATACTTTCTCCGTTAATTCGATGCCAGAGAAATGAATTTTCACAATATATAAACGATTATATATATATACTGTTTCGGGGATTAGATTATTGAGCCTTCAAGATCATCTCAAGCTAGCAATTGATGGATAGACTAAAAACATATATAAATCGATATCTTTTTTGTAGCAAAGCAATGAGAACAGTGCTCTTTTCAATGTTACTAAATAAATCCCGATATTGAGAACATTTTTTTTGCCTTGTAGGTAGATTATATGGTGAAGGCCATTCCATGCATGTCCGAGTATGGCATGTTTCCATGCTCATTAATGTCTTGCTATATAGCCTTCCAACTTTTCCTGGATTCGCAACGAGCCTTCCAACTTTTCCTCGCACTGAATTCGGAAAAAATAATAAAAAGAAATTGACGTGTTTCCTATAGCTCTTTTATTACCCTCTTTGTCATTTGGTGGTCAGAAGAACCACGTGACATTCACACTGTTCAGTTTAACTTGATTATAGATGTCATGTTATTTCTAATCTTTTTGTATTAGTATATGCATGGAATTAAGTCAACATAATTTATCATCCTGATAACTTCAACGTTTATATATATCTATACATATATATATATATATATATATATATATATAATATGTATATAGATTGCTCACACAGTACTTCGACTCCCCCTTCAAAATATTTTAGTATACGTTTCCAAACCTTGGATTTTGTTCCACCCTTTTCTCCCATTCTTTTGTCTGGTTTCAAATTGGAAAAAAATAATGTGTCATTCATTCTCTTTTAGATTACAAATTGTCCGCCATTCATTCTTAAGCAGCTAGACATGACATGAGCGTTTTTTTTTTTTTTAAACTGGAAGTCAATTTTATTTATGTATATATAAACTCTGGCCAGGAGGCATATCCATGAGTACGAAATTATGAAAAGAGCGTGGTAAACAAAAATTCCCCATACCTGAGAGCCTACTCAACTTTGCAAACTTTGCAAGATCGTCCGCAATAAGATTAGCTTTTTTGTTCACATAATGAAGCTTAAAAGCAGGAAAGTCTTCAACAGCTCATGCGCCTGCAGAACCACCGCCTCACATCTCCAATTCACCTGGCTCTCACTCTCCTGCATGAAACCGAGCAACTCAGACGAGTCGGTCTCAAGGACCACGTGATTAAGGCCTAAGCTAATTGCTCTCTTAACCGCCATCAGCAGAGCCCAAGCCTTTGCAGTCAGAGCAGAAGCCCCCTGCCTAGCACCAGCCACCAAATCCAAACAGCCCCTGTCATTTCGAAAAATAGCTGCATAACCCATAACCGAATCACCCTCGTGGAAAGAAGCATCTGTATTCACCTTGATCCATCCTGTAGGAGGTGCCGTCCAACCAACAACATTAGCAACGTTACTACCTTGAGCATTAGGATGTCGTTGCTCACGCAACTCAGATGACAACCTCAAAGCGCTCATCATAGTCTTATGCGGGATGGCTAAGCGTCTCTCATACAGCACCTGGTTCCTGGACTTCTAAATTTTCCCAACATAGATGGGCCAAAGTTTCCAAAACCAAATCATCCGACTTCTTCCACCTACCACACATCTCATTCTGCCAAGCACCAAACCCCGCGAAGCCCTCCTCAACATGAGCATAACCAAATGGGTTGGCAAACCACGTAGCGCGGGCATGATCATAAAAGAAAAGAAGATGTTCAATTGTTTCAATACCCCTATTACACAGCCGGCACACCCCATCCTCCACAATGTTTCTCTTGTACAACCCTTCAAAGGTAGAGAGGGCATCACGCACAGCGCGCCAAACGAAATGTTGGATCTTGGGAACCGTCCTGAGGGACCACACAGATTTCCAATCCGGCTCAAGCACCATCGACGGGCCATTAACAGATTGCCTCCCACGATCAGACCTTTGGTCACACAAAAACCTGTAAATTTCCCTCACCGACACTGTACCCTTCTTACCAAAATGCCAAACCAACCTGTCAGCACACGGCAGGGTGGAAATTGGGATTGCCTTAATTGCACTGATCTCATCAGCATCGAAAAGACTCCTCAATAGTTGCGTCTTCCAGAAACCGTGGTGTCGATCCACCAAGGCCAAGGTACAATCAAGAGGCCGAGGGCTGTGAAGACGAAAACCCTCCAACGATGTGTCACGCCCCAAGTAATCGACTGGCCCAGAATAACTTCCAAAGCTGGGCCGAAACCACGTGGCCCAAAAGCTTAAGCTTGAAGTTATTTGGTAGCCAACAACTTGGTGCATATACCTCTCTCACTCTCTTTCGATGTGGGATTGGGTCATCACATTCTCCCCTCTTTTAGACCTCGCGTCCTCGCGAGGGGAGCCCAATTCAAATCAAAGTGGCACCCCGATCATCGGGCCGTACTGATCGTAATCTCAGTATAAACCCCTGAGAAACGGGCCATAAGGCCCAAGCCCACCTAAAAGTGGAATGAGATCGGCTCCGCTACCATTTGTCACGTCCCAAGTAATCGACTGGCCTAGAATAACTTCCAAAGCTGGGCCGAAACCACGTGGCCTAAAAGCTTAAGCTTGAAGTTATTTGGTAGCCAACAACTTGGTGCATATATGCCCAAGACCTCTCTCACTCTCTTCCGATGTGGGATTGGGTTATCACACGATGGAACCCACCTATCCTCCCAGATCCTTACATTAGTACCCGAGATAACATTCCACCGCAAGCCAGGTTTCAACACATCCCTCTCTTCCAGCAAACTCCTCCATGCCCAAGAGGGGTAGCCTCCCAACTTTGCGTCAAAAAAGGAGCCCCTAGGGAATAGACTCCCTTAAGAACTCTAGCCCACAACCTATGGGGATTGGACAGTAACCTCCAGGGCTGCCTTGCAAGTAGAGCCTTATTCTGCAAGGCCAGATCCTTGAAGCCCAAACCACCCAGACACTTCGGGCGAGTGAGCTTTTCCCAAGCAACCTAGCAAACGGAAGTATTATCCTTGGCATATCCCCACCAAAACTTGCGAATTCTACCATGGATGGACTCAATCAAGCCTGTAGGAAACTTAAAACAAGACATAGCATAGGCTTTTTTTGATGCTAACGATAGTATTATTATTAATATGAGTTAAAGAATACAAGAACCCCCTTCAAGGAGAGCCTGAAAAAACAGGGGAGCACATTACACTATGAAGGAAATAGAAAAATACAGGAACAAAACAGAGCAAGGAAAAGTTAAGAAATGCTTAAATGAGCATGCTAAACTTTCTGAGAGGGCCTTTCTAGTGCTTGATGTGATCTGCATTGGCAATGATATCATTAGCATTAAGGAAAGGGGATGGATGTAAGGCATTAAGCCAATTGGTGGACCTCACAAGGGAAAAGTCAGCAACGCGTTCCCAATTGGTAGCAACTTGATTGAAGATCCTATTGTTTCTTTCAAGCCAAATAGATCGCAAGATGGTAGCTCCTATGACAAACCATGCTGCCTTTTGGTGGGGAGAAGTGGGGATGGAGGTCCAGTAAGGTAAGAAAGCCTCAATATTGTTCGGGCAAACCCAGGCAATGCCCCACCATTTGTAAATTCTGCTCCAAATTTTCCAGGAGAATGAGCAGTGTAGGAAGAGGTGATCGCATGACTCGTCGAAATTGTTACAAAGAGGGCATGAGGGATCAAGCGAAACAATGATGTTTCTGTGGAGAAGGAGGTCCTTGGTGGCGACCCCATTATGGAGGATTAACCAAATCCAACATTCTACTTTTGATGGGCACAAGGACAACCACGGGGATGGATTGACTCTGTGATAACCAAGTCTTTTAAGAATAAAAGAATATCCTGATTTGACAGAATAATTCTTGGAAGGATGATCAGACCAAATACAACTGTCACACTTAGATGGAGATGGGGAGATGTTGGATATGGAGGAGAGGAGTCTATCAAGTTCAGAGGATTCCCAAGAGCGCAGAGTTCTTCTCCACTGAAGTAGCCACCTAGAAGGATTGGATTGATCAAAAAGCTCAAAAACTGAAGCATCTTTGGATATAGATAAGGTAAAGAGCCGTGGGAAGGAAGCACGAAGTGGCCTAGAACCAACCCAATTATCCCTCCAAAAACTAACCTTAAAACCATCCCCCAAAGAAATCTTGGCTCCATCTAATAAAGGGATATTGGAGGATGATGAGCATTCCCCAGAAAGAATGATGCTACGCTATAAGGAAGAGCATTTGTCCAGGTTGAAGTGGGGAGAGAAGGATCTATCATGGGGACAGTATTTTTCGCGTATCAAAGAGGACCATAAACCTTTTTCAGAATTTATGAATCTTCACCTCCATTTGAATAACAAACACTGATTCTTGTCCAGAATATTGTCAATGCCCATGCCGCCTAGTTCCTTCGGCTTAGCAATATGACGCCAATCAACTAAGCAAGTTTTACGCTTCTCAGAAGTGCCATTCCAAAAGAAGTTTCTCTGTATTCTCACGAGAGACTTTGCTACTTTGACTGGGATCTTGAACATGGAGAGAAAATAAATAGGCAAGCCGGAAAGGACTGCTTTGATGAGAGTGACCCTGGCACAAATAGATAAATAGCGACCCTTCCAAGATTTTAGTTTGGATTTGAACTTGGTGATCACTGGAGCCCAAGATGATTCTTTCTTCATATTGGCACCCAAAGGAAATCCCAAGTATTTAATAGGAAGGGCATCGGATCTGGACATGAGAGAACTTGCAATTCGGGATGTTTCATGAGGCTTCAAACCAATACCGACAACACTACTTTTATGGAAATTAATACTGAGACCCGAAATGGCTTCAAATATCCTTAAGCACCTTTTGAGATTTTGAAGTGAGTGCATGTCAACAGGAGAAAAGAGTAATGTATCATCTGCATATTGTAGTATAGAGATTGAATGATTATGGACTTTCACATCCTTTATTAGACCACAATCAATAGCTGAAACGCCCCGACCCGTATTTACCGTACACAGTAAACACGAGCCGGAACTGTGACAACCCAGCCCAACAAGGCCTAGCATACAGTGTATAAAAGAATATCTCGGCCCAACGGCCCAAAATAGTAAACATCGTAAACAACAATACCGGCCCATTGGCCCAATAAATATAACAACAGTGCACAGCGGAAGACTTAAACTCACTAACACTGTATGCGACACATGCAAACTATGGATCCAAGCCCGTCCAAGGGAAACGTCACAGCCTGTCTGGAATGCA
>JAKUCV010005019.1:89593-103223 GCA_028386065.3 Turnera subulata | reverse complement strand
ATTTTCCGGTGTGATTTTCCGAGAAATTCCGAAACCCGAAAAATACCAACTTAGTTTCGAAAAATTCACGGGAAAATCACGAGCGCGGGAAAACCCTCGGTTTCGAAAAACGACTCCCGATTTACCTTGAATTAATTACCCAAGATTAATTCAACAGTAAATCACGGTAAATAGACTTTTACAGTCCGGTAAAAATCCAAAATTTTACCCGGGCTGTTACAATAGCTCTCTCTATAATCCTTGCTAAACCCTCTACTGCGAAAGGAAACAAAGGGTCTCCTTGTTTTAAACCTTTTTCCATGGGGAATTCTTTTGTAGGAGAGCCATTGACCAAGACAGATAACCAAGAAGATTGCAGGCAAGTGAAAATCCAATTTCTTCACTTATTTCCAAACCCCATAGCCTCAAGAACACCCATCAAACAGCTCCAATCCACGGAATCGAATGCCTTTTGAAAATCCAATTTCCACATAACGACGGTGGAGTTAAACTTTTTAAGACTATGTATGACCTCTGTTACAATTAATGCTCCATCCATGATACTCCTACCTTTAATAAATGCAGTTTGATGATCACTAATAATCTGAGGCATTACTCGGCTGATTCTTTTTGCTAAAATCTTGCTAATAATTTTGTATAAACCATTAATCAGCGTAATAGGCCTGAAGTCATCTAGAGAGGAGGCATTAGAATTCTTGGCGATGAGGGTTATATATGCTGCGTTGGCACCTTTAGGGAGTCTTGCATTCGTGAAGAAGTCCTGCACCATATCGAAAATATCTATCTTGATGAGCTCCCAACAATTCTTATAAAATGAAAAATTAAAACCATCTGGGCCGGGGGCCTTTGAGCTGTCGCAATCCCAAATGGCTTCTTTAATTTCATCCAAAGAACAAGGTCGTTCCAGAGCTTCAACCGACTGCTGGTCCAATTTGCGAAAATTAATATTCCCCAATTTTGGTCTGATGTTGGCACTGCGACTGTATAGATTGGAAAAATATTTGTGGACCTCTTCCTTGATGATGGAAGGTTCATGATAATCCACCCCACCTACTATGATCTTATCCAGCTTATTTTTTTGCCCTCTAATAGAGGCTGAAAGGTGAAAAAATCTAGTATTTTTGTCTCCCAATTTACACCAATGGATCCTGAATTTCTGTCTCCAAAATGCTTCAGCTTGCCTAGATTTGGTTTTCAAACGAGCTTTAAGGAGTACTAGATTTTCTGATTTTGTTGTAGAGAGGACTCTATCTTCTGCATTAAGCTCCAAGTTATCAACTTTGGATTGAATTCTAGCCAACACTTTATCAATATCCCCAAAAGAATTTTTATTCCAATCAGCAAGCAGTTTTCGTAGAGAACACAACCTTCTCAGGAGGTTAAAACGACCGGGGTATTGCTCCACTGTGCGAGTCCACATGCCCTATAGAATGTCAGAGAATCCAGGATGACTCCACCAGCAAGACAAGAATCGAAAGGGGCGAAAACCCCAATTAACCTTATCCTGTGAGAGGATAATGGGGCAATGATCGGATAAATTCCTACTTTCAGCTTTTAAAAAAATGTTTGGAAATTTAATACTCCAGTCACCTTCTACCATGGCACGATCAA
Source organism: Turnera subulata (assembly GCA_028386065.3). Taxonomy (NCBI): domain Eukaryota; kingdom Viridiplantae; phylum Streptophyta; class Magnoliopsida; order Malpighiales; family Passifloraceae; genus Turnera; species Turnera subulata. Next base: position 101,612 of record JAKUCV010005019.1, on the reverse strand, counting down.
TTTTGCTTGCAGATAAAGAGTTGCACCACGTGAATTTTTTGCCCACAAGTCCACTCCATTAAATTCAACTTATCCATGAAATTTTGAAGAGCCCCAGCTCCTCTTAGATAAATCCATCTGCTTTTCCTGTCACAAGTAGATCTGGTCTCATTCAAGTCACCAATAACTAACCAAGGAGATGAGAATTGATGCTTGAGGGCTGCAAGTTCTCTCCACATCTCAATTCGATTATCAAGAGAGCAATCACCATATATCGCGCAAATGGTTACCTAATCGGTGCTGCCAGAAACAGAGCCTTCAATCACGATTGAATTTTGGTTGTGATATGAATTATTGCATTTGAAATAATCAGAATCCCATATTAGCAACATCCCACATGCTCTTCCATGTGCATCAACTGAAATAAACTCGATATTATCCGAACCCCACAGCCTGCGATATAAAGACATATCATTATTCATGCATTTAGTTTTACAGAGAAATAAGAATTTCGCTTCGTGAGAAGAAACCATCTGACGGATTTTATTCCGCTTGTGCAAGGAACCTAAACCACGAACATTCCAAGAAATCATGCAGAACATAATTAAAGAAGGAGTGCGCGACAAGAAAGACAAGGCAAGCAATTAGGCAGCAGCCCTTGACTGCACCCAATCTGAGGTTTTATTATCCACTAGAACTTCAATCATCTCTTGGACTTCCTGGTGATTGGAGCCGACATCCCAACCTAATGCTTCTCCAACATTACATGTTTCTGCAGCCTCAATGGAGTTGAAAGAAAAAGGGACTATTGCCAAACTATCTCCTGCATTCTCAAGCCTTTTATTCACGTTCATAATGTCATCGTCACCAATTGAAGAAACTAGACTTCCATTGAAAGCAAAAGATTTCGTCTTTCTTTTCTTCTTGATCTCTAAGTATTTAAGAACGATTGCAAGTTTCCTTTCCACGATATCTCGAATTAAAGAACTCTGTGAGTGATGACAAGAAGGGGTCTTGCTACAAATAGACTTGTAACCAGAGGAAAAGGAGTTTGTATTTTGGGGAGGGCCAGGGGTAAGAGGAGAGGGGGGAGATGGACATGGAGATGGGCTAGGAGTGTAAGGTGCGAGGGGTCCAAATTTGGAGGAGGAGGCGCCAAGAAATAGGCATTGGTCATAAGTTAATGGGCTTTGGGCTGGTTCAATGTGAGAAGGAGGTAGGTTAAGTGACTTATCAGGGGTTGTTAAATGGTCACCAAGAGTTGAGGAGGAGGTGCAGGATAAGGGGGAAGGAGTGGTGTTTCGATGTGGTTCATGTGTTTTATTGATTAAAGACATGAGGTTAAACGGGTCAGTATTTGAATTTTTACCATCTTTCGAGGTTGGTGGCGGGGTTTTGGAGGATGTGTCAGATAGGATTAATGGGCTAGGGTCTGATGGTACAGCTAGATCTCGAAGAATGGAATTTTGTGGCTGGGATGTCGGGTCATTATTTGAATTTTTACCAACTTTTGAGGTTGGTGGGGGGATTTTGGAGGATGAGTCAGATAGGATTAGAGGGCAAGGGTCAGATGGTACAGCTAGATCTCAAAAAATGGGAATTTGGGACTGGGATGTCAGGTGGTTAGTTCGGGTGGGGTTTGTTAATCGGGTATGGTTTGTTGGTTCAACCGGAGGTGGTTGGATCCAATTCCATTCTAGAGGGTCACGTAAGGTTTCACACATAGTGATGCCAAAGGAGTAGTTGCCGATCTTAACTGAAGATTCAGCGGAGATGAGTTTTCGATTGGAGGTGAGGATAAGCACTTTTGCCGCATCAAGTCTCTCCAATGCCCGGGTTTGAGGGCTCAAATCTATTAGCTTACTGAATTTGATGGCAAGGAGGTTGAAGAATTCCTTACTCCAAGCGTGAACAGGAGCACCTTTTATAGACACCCAACAAAGTCTATTATGAGCAATGTCACCTGCTTGCCAAGGTCTGAAAAGGTCGAAAAAATCCGTTAACTGGGGGTGGTTTTGAGGATTGAAGTCAAGAAGGGCTTGGGGGGAGGGGAAACGAAGTAAGAATGAGACACCTCCCATGAGTATAACTTTGATGTCGTGAAGGTCATGACTAGATAGCAACTGGATAATTGCATCAACAGGCATGGGATTTTTTAAAATAGTATAAGCACAGGAGGTCAAATGTTCAAAGGAGAAGGCTTTTGGAATGAATGACATGAGGGGGTTCTTTTTGTTCTCTGTGGAGTTATGGCCATTATGGGTGCGCTCTGATGATTTGATAGTATCCGCAAAGGAGATGTTGTTTCTGAAAAAGGCTTCTCTTTTGTTTTTTGTTATTGGGTGATTGAGAGGAGGAGGTTGACGGGGGATTCGTGAAGTTGAAGGTTGATTCGTTTTTCTTTCCCTGGCAAGGCTTGCAAAGAGGTGACCATTATCTACTGACACCGAGTTGATGTGAGCAATGAGGCTCTGGGTGTGCACTGGTTTTTTGAAACGCACGAAGGAAAAGCGTTTGCCAAGTTTTGAAACCTTAGCAGGAATATAAACATCAAGAATATCTCCAAACTTTGCAAGGATGAGATGGATGTCAATGGAGGTCCACCTTGAAGGTATGTTCTCAACGTATATGTTTAGGATTTGATCGTTCTTTATGGCATCACTAACATGTTTTCGGGACCATGTGGAGAAGTGATTGGGTGATGGGTATGGGCGGTTCAGGGTGAGGTTGGTATGGTGGGGGTAAATGGCTAGGTGATGGGGAGGGGCCTGGTTTGGTTGCCAAGAATGGTAGTTGGATGAGAGGTATGGTAATTTTCAGTGGCGGATCCAGGAATATTTTTCAGTGTAGGCAAAAAAATAACAAACAATCATTCTAAATTCCAATCTAATAAATATAAAAGAGAACTTTAGAAAATTGTATTGTTAAAATAAAATAAATATTCGAATTGTTCCCTGAGCATTGTAATATTTAAAAAATACGAAATCAAATGTTCATTCTCAATATTAGCAAATACATCTTTCTCAACATAAGTAATCAGATAATCATTCAATAGCTCATCAACTATTTGATTATGTAGGCGGCTTTTTATGATGTTCATCGTTTGGAAAGTTCTTTCGGTAAAACAAATTAAATATGTTTACTCTTAGTACTAAAGTGATTGGTATAATGATTTCTAATCATTTAGACATATAAAACAAAAAATTAACTTTAAAATCAACCCTCCTATAGGCTAATATTCATAAAAATTTGGAAATCTCTTTTAATTATGGACATTTAATTTTGCAACGTGATTTAATTAGACATAAAAATTAATATCAAGTGAGACAATATCACTAATCACTATCACAATTTACCAGATAGATAGTTATTCACTATCACAATATCACTAATCACTATCATGGACAAAAAAAAAATATCACTAATCACTATCAAAAATTAATAATTGAATTTAGTTATTTTTAGTTGATAAGGAATGAAATAATCCAATCTAGGCCTAAAGGCCCAATTGAGATAAAGTTCAAGACCAGGCCTAGGCCCAATATAAGAGTCTAGGACCAGATCCAATACAAAAGGCCCAGGACCAGTCCAGCTAGCTATTTTATCATGTGGAAAATATGATAAGCGTTATATGGAGTTGAAGGGACAACTGGAGTTAATGCTCCACCACCAAAAACCCCTATAAAAAGGGGGGCAAGATTAGAGTTTCAACACACCAAATTCTTCCTGGAGAAAACTCTACTCTCCCCAAGGAAATTCTCTCTAGAGAATATAATTCTCCACTCTCAAAACTCTCTCTCCATACTCTCTCAAATTAATAGAGAAAAATCCCCTTTGCTAACTTAGGCATCGGAGGTCCTCCCGGGGTCACAACCCTGGACTTCCCCGGGTCCTTCTTGTTAGTCTTGCAGGAGCTCCAGGCACAGGGATCAAGTCCTCCAGGCACAGAGATCAAGTCCTCCAAGCATAGAGATCAGGTCCTCTGAATATCAAGATCAAGCCAAAGAATTCCCAATCATGCCAAGAGAAATTTACATCCATACCCCGGTAAAAAATCCATTTTTTAAATTGGCGCCGTCTGTGGGAAATGGACAAAAAAGCCATGGCTTCTCCACTTGAGCAATCAGGTCCAGTAGTAGAGTCCAACCCAATAATTTGTGGAACTCTAGTCACTGGAGGTACTCTACCAACTAGAGGTACTCAAATCGCCAGAGGTACACTAACCATTGAGGGTGTAATCTAATGACCGGAGGTACTTTGACCACCTAAATCATTCCCAACAGTGGAACCTTGGCCAAAGGTCCAAAAATACAAGCCAACTCGCAAAAATTATACCCTACACTCCCATCAGGAGGTATTGTAGAGGTAGGACATAGGCAAGGAACCAAAAAGGAGCCCATGGATCTCATATGTGATGAGAAAAAATAGCAAGTCAAAACCAGATCTAGCAAGCAATAGCCAAAAACTTGCAAAAGAATGTGGAAACAAGATCAAAAGCAGTTGCAACTACCACATCATCCTCCACTCATCACTAGAGGAAGGAGAAGGAACTAGATCAAATTAAGATCTACATAAAGTGCAACTAGATCCAAGGCCAATCAGGTTAGATCCAAGCAAGATCTATACCTATTCGATTAGATCTAAATCAACCCTTCTAGAATAAGGAGGTTATAGCAAGATCAAACTAGATCTGAGGCTTGCCTAATGAGAGCTTACTCAGACCAAACAAGGTCCAAGGAGCCATTGTAGTCACATCAAACTCTCATTCAAGTAAGGAGATCCGTATGACAAGGCCTCCTGGAGTTAAAAAATAAAGGTCTCCAAGGTCCCTCTACAAAAGGACAAGGCCAAAAAAGGTGGAGAAATTTGACGCCTAAGCCCCGCAATCCTGTCATACAGGTCCTTTACCCCTCTAAATACACAACAAACAAGGGTATTTATAGAGATCAAAGAAGTGGGATACACAAAGTAGGCCCTGAGGTTGAAAGCAAAACCAAAGACAAGAGGTCTAGATCCTAAAAGGCTCAAGAGGTCCAGATCCAAGAGGCTCAAGAGGTTCAGATCATAAAGGCTCAATAGGTCTAGATCTTAAAGGCTCTAGAGGTCCAACACCCATTCGCAAGACATCGAAGTTTATCCAAGGAAAACTCGATAGCAACAAGTCACAACCTAGCATATGGCACGCCATATCTCATTAAAGGATGCAACTTAATAATCAAGCTCATACAATTAGAGCACATGTTTGTTGTCCACGAGGTCAGAAGTTCAGGTCCTCCCCTCTATACCATAAAGTAGAGGTTCTCACAAGGAAAAGTGAATTAGGTCCTCATCAAGGGAAACGAAAAAAGAAACTTGTGGAAAAGACCCTATATATTGCATACGGCTTTGCAAATACCAAAAAGCGTTATGCCGCGAAGAGCCATAAACCACAAAAATGGCCATGTAAATGCCAAAGCAAAAAACAATAGGTCTCGCTTAAGTAAATCTAAAGCTCACCCAAGAGAAGGACCTCTGATGAACTTGCTCAAGATAAGAAGATGCAATCAGCACCATACAAGCTCCTACAAGGAAGCTCTAAAGCCATGAAAGGCTTTGTAGCCCTACAAGCCGCAAAATCACAACAAAGGCACATGCTTAGTGCATCGATTGCAAAAGTGTGCCAAGAAGCCCATGTAGGTCCTATGCGCATCAGGTGTTGACCAACAAAATTTCGGAAAAGCCTAAGGTCGAAAGAGGTCTCTTACAAAGAAAGAGGCTACTTGAAATCCCAAAAAGGCTAGAAGCTATTCAAAACTTCCACAGAAGCATCAGTTGCTTAAGGGTTCTCTTATGAAACCATAAAGATTTCAAAATCGGCCAATTGTCCAACGAAAAGCCAAAACCAAGCAAACAAGTTTGCAATGGAAGTCCCTGATGTTCGAGGACGAGAAAGAACTGCAGGTCCCCAAATGTCCACGTGATGATGAGGAACTGCAGGTCCTGAAATAGATGAGGTGCTGCAGGTCCTGAAATAGATGAGGTGCGGAGAAACCTTAAGGAGCTCAAATTAAGGAAGTTCCAAAATGATTGGGGAACCGGATTCACCAAATATCTAACAGAGAGCCAGGGGTTCCGAAATTGACAAAATTCAAAGTCAGCATGAGCCGACAAATAGTGGAGAGACATTCAAATTGGGCAATCCAAACCAAGTCCAGAGAAACCACAATGGATTACGTGCTAAAGCAAGGCTTGGATATTCTGTAAGATACCAAGAGCTATAAGCTTCCAAGTCCACTAATGAAGGTCAAAGGCACCTAAATTGTGAGAGCTCCTAGTAAAGAACAGAATATTCGAGAGTTATGAACTATCAAGCATGGTTCTTGAAAATTTAGAAGCATTTGGTGCTGAACAAGCTATGGAGGTACTCAAATCCATGAGGAACAAAATAATAGCCACATGAGCCACAAATCATGAAGTACCAGGTAGAGGCTCTAGTATCCAAATCGCATCAAGATACAGGAAGCAGTTGTGCAATATAAGGAGCTGGAGTTGGATACTATAAAGTCATCATGACGACTATTCTTTAAGGTACTCTAAAAGTAGAAAGTCCTCAAGAAACATCTCAGAAAAGGAGTTAGCCTGTCCACGAGGTCGGAGGAGCCGAAAAGAAAGATAGGTTCAAACCTTCCTCCTTAAGGATAGGTCCAAGCACTCAATGCTCAAGAAGTCTTGGGGGCTAGGACTAGGACATCCCATTATAATAAAAACAAAGGTTGGTCGAAAGCTGTAGAAGCTCGCTTCAAACAATGTAGAGCCCAAAGTAACTCAAGTTACATATGCAGAATGACCACCAGCAATCAAATGCTTAAGCATGAAATGCCCGATGAGTCAGTAAGACAGGTGCCCGACATACTGTCATGACTAGGCAAGAAAAAGCATCACATGCATTGCAAGGCCCAGAATTTGGCTCAATGCTTATTGCGCATGCATGAAGGAGTGAATCAAACCTGTGGGAGGTTTTCACAAAAAAAACCCTCAAGGCCTACTCATTAAGAGGTTCACGAAGGTCCTCTTTAAAAGAATTCCCATCATCGGAAGCTAGATAAAGATGGGAGATCTCTACCAGCAAGACCTGCAGAAGCCACCTGATGGCAGGACCTCTGTTGAGCAACAAATAATCAGGACTTCCTCATTACAGAGACAAAAAGGTCACTAAAACGAAGACCTTCTTCGCAGTACAGGCAAAGTCTATAAGTAAAGCCACGAAGAGGTATACAAAGTCCACTCCACGAGAAAGGCAAATCAAATGCCATAAAAAGACTCACAAGATGAGCAAAAGAGCTAAGTGTTATCTTTGACAAGGAGTACTTGTCCAAGATGACGATTAAAGAGCAGGTCCTGGCTGGCTTACTCACATAAAGAATGCCTATCTTGGATAGTTGAAAAAGATGGACAGGTATTGCAGTTGGATGGTTCATATAACAAATAAGATTGCAAGCCTCATAGCCATAAAGTTGTGGAGAGACGTGAATCCTCAATGAAGTTGGCATGAGTAACCTCAAGCATTCAAGCCAAACTTAAGGCCCTGCCCTTACCAAAATGAAGATGTCCGATTTAGTACTAGCAGAGGTCATGAGGGAAATTATTGAGTGCCTATTTATCATAGGAGAACATTGCTCCCCCTCCTCATAAAAAGTCCTTGAGATCCAGAGTATTTCGGAAAAATAGAAGTCTACAACAAAAGGCTATAGTAAGGTGCTGCAACAAAAAATTTGAACCTCGATCCATCAAAAAAATGGGTCTTTCTGAGGATTGAGGCAACGAGCCTAAAACGGAGCTAAAGTTGGGAAGGACCATATCAAGTTGAAGAGAAAAAGTACCAAGGTTCTTATTTAAAAATCCACCATCCAGGTGCTTACTCTCAAATCAAAGAGGTTCTTCCCATAATAAGCCGAGATAATCCAATATGGCTTTGAAAAGGAGCTACAAGTAGCCACGGAGATCTCTAAAATGTAGGTCTCTTAAACAAAAGAGCCCTAAGGACCTCTCAAAGAAGGATCCTAGAGATCTCTAGAATGAAGAACCTTATGGTCCTCTCAAATGGAAGTTCCTTTGGACCTTCCCAAAAAAGGGACCTCAGAAGTAATGCTTCCATAATAAGTCTCATAGAGACCTCTCTAAAAAGGAACCTCTTTAATGAGGACCTTCCTTGAAAACTCCCAAATAAGGGATACCTCATCTCAAATGAAAGTTCCTTGGGACCTTCCTACACAAAATACCTCAGAAGCAATGCTTCCATATTGAGTCCATGAGGACCTACCTTGAGAATTCCCAAGTAAGGAATTCCAGGACTAATATTTCATAATAAGTCAGTGAAGACCACTCCAAAGAAGGACTTCTACAACGAGGACATATAATGACATTGCATGCAAAGCAATGGAAGAGAAGGTCTACGTGGTGTTTTCCACAAGAAGAAAATGCTTTCTCGCAAACAAAAGAGGGACTGTCAAAAGGAAGGAGAAGCAGAAAGCAAAACTCAAGAAATGAAGGATTACTCCACCAAGCGTGAAACCAGGAGAACCTAAAAGGTCTCTGCGCCCCAAAAAAGTTGAAACCAACACAGGTTCTCTTCTTATATTCCTTTAAATGTTTCTTGCTATTTCTTCTTGCAAATAAGGACTTTTCAAAACTTTGTTGTTGCTATTGACTAAAGGAGTTCTATAGTTCTATTGTCAAACTTTTATTAAAGCCTTCTCTCTGAGGAACCTAATGATAGAAGGCTCAGAAGGTTGAGGTCCTCCAAACTAAGTACCTCTGAGAGAGGACCTGCAAAGGAAACACCTTAATGGAAGGTCAAAAGCTCTCTTTGCAAGGTATAAGAGCTGGAAATAGTAGCCTACTAAAAGAATGCCAGTCAGATATCCAAAGTTGAGGCTTAGACCACGCACTCATAAGTTGGAGTCTCGCATGTACTTCCCAAAGCCGCGGCCTAACCCGCGCACTCACTCTCACATGAGCAATACAAAGACGTGACCTAACACGTGCACTACAAAGTTGCAGGCTTGTCTATGCAATGCGTAATAAGAAACACAACTATTCTCCGGTTTAGAATCTCCATCAAGAGCCCTAGAGAAGGAGACCTTCCCATGAAAAGGTCCCCAAAGGAGACCCATAAAGACTTTGAAAGTCAGGGGTTCTAAAATCCCCAAAGACCTCGAGTCAGCACAGGCACCAAAAAGGCCCCAAGCTATGCTCCTTAAAGACCTCTAAAAAGAAGGTCCATGATCTAAAGGAGGCTCCTTTGGAAACATGTCCTCAGTCCCTAGAGACCTCTGAAATAAGAATTCTTGACCTTCAAAATCAAAGGTCCTGAGATCCCCAAAAAACTTTGAAGAAGAGAGATCTCAAAATCTCTAAAGACTTTGAAAATCAAAGGTTCCAAAATTGAGATCCTATGAGACCTTAAAAATCAAAGGTCCCGAGATCCCAAAGACCTTGAAAATCAAAGATCTTGAAATCTCTAAAGACCTTGAAAATCAAAGGTCTCGAAAAATCAAAGGTCTCAAAGCCCATAGGCCAAAGTCCTCAAGGACCTCAAAATTTAAGATCCCCGACCTTAGAAATCAGAGGTCTCGAGATCCACAAAGACCTCAGGTCCCAATAAAGCTCCTAAGCCACAGTCCTCAGCGACCTAAAAAATTAAGATCCCTGACCTTAAAAATCAGAAGTCTCGAGATCTACAAAGACCTTGAATCAGGTCCTGGAAGTCTAAAGGCCTTGAAAATTACAGGTCTCGAAAGGTGATGTTGAAACAAATCCTAAAAAGCGGAGATCTCTAAGGTCTTTAAAGACCCCAAGAGTGAAGATCCCAGCTAAAAGGAGCCACTCTAGACAAAGATCCTTGAAGACCTTGAGAATCGAAGGTCAGAAAAGTCTTATTTAGACAACCTTTGAGAATCAAAAGCCTCAAAAGGCCATGGAATAAGGTCCTTACCAGAGGCCCCAAGGTCCCAAGCAACAAACCAAAGACCTTGCCTTAATGGGAACATCCCACATTCAAAAAAAAAAAAAAACGACTACAGGCCATGCAACCTATATTGGTCACAAAGTAAGACGATGAAAACCCATACAGCTATTTTCAGTCGCCAAGAAAAAAGGACGATCTAAGAGATCTCACAGAAGAAGGACGATCTAAAAAGATCGCGCAAAAAAAAGACGCTCTAAAGAAAAGAACGCGTCTTGAAAGACGAATAAGGCATGATAGCCCAAGTAAGTCGCGCATTCAATGAAAGACGACTAAAGGCAATATCTAGCCTGAGTAAGTCGCATACTCAGAGAAGAGGAAAAAAGAGAGAGAGAAAGACGACCAAGGCTAATTAGTCCGAAAAAAATAAGATCGCATATCAAGAAACATACAAGGAAGGTACCACATTTTGAGGTCCTCTATGCACATGAAGGAGGCACCCACTTTCAGAGGTCCTCTATATATCAGGTCCCCTCCATATGTCGAAGGTGCCTTTATTTAAAGGACCTCTTCATATCAGATGTACCAAAGGATATCCATCTCAGGTCCAGAAAAGAAGACCTCTATGAGACAACAACAAAGCAAAATGTCCCATTATAAGTAATTAATGGAGGCTTTATACAAATTTAAGAGAGGCTTCTCAGGTCCAAAAGAAAAGTGCATAAGCTGAAAAGCGCGCCATATGAGCTCTAAAAACGTCCACCTTTATCTTACGAGAGGGTCACTTACATAGGGGGCTTTATGAGCTCTCAGCTTTAGCAAATTGGAGTTCGAGCCAATTCCACATTGGTCTTACAATGGGCTTATAGCTGAAAATTCAATAAGTTCATAGCTCAAAATCAATACATTGGAGCTCATGTTTGAATTAGCCTAATAAGGCAACCTAAGACCTGAAGGCGAAAAAAAAAAGAATACCTTGGAAGTAAAAAACTCTAAGGAAAATTGCTACACAACATCCCTTAGAGTTGGGGGCTTGTGATGAGGAATGAAATAATCCAATCTAGGCCTAAAGGCCCAATTGAGATAAAGTTCAGGACCAGGCCTAGGCCCAATATAAGAGTCTAGGACCAGATCCAATACAAAAGGCCCAGGACCAGTGTAACAGCCCGGGTAAAAATTTTGGATTTTTACCGAACTGTAAAAGTCTATTTACCGTGATTTACTGTTGAATTAATCTTGGGTAATTAATTCAAGGTAAATCGGGAGTTGTTTTTCGAAACCGAGGGTTTTCCCGCGCTCGTGATTTTCCCGTGAATTTTTCGGAACTAAGTTGGTATTTTTCGGGTTTCGGAATTTCTCGGAAAATAACTAAGGAGGTATCAGTTATTTTCTGGTCCGGATCGGATTCGCCCGTAATGCAGACGAACTGCATTATTGTTAATCACATGTGGAATAGTAATTTTTTTTGTTATTTAAGGGAGAAGGCAGCCGGAAGAGGGGAAGAGCAGAAGAAAAAAAAGAGAGAGGAAAAAAAGAGAGAAAAAGGAAAAGGAGAGGAAAAAGAAAAAAAAAGAAAGAAAAGGAAAATAAAAAAAAACAGAAAAATAGAAAAAGATTACAGAGGAAAAAAAAAGAAGAGAGGAAGAAAATGAAAATAAAAAAAAAGGAAGAGGAAAATAATTTCGGAAAAATCAAAGAAAAAGAAAGAAAATAAGAAAAATAGAAGAAAGAAAAGAAGAAATTCAGAAAAGAAGGAAAAAAAGACGAGGGGGTACTGTTCATCGTCACCCGCCTCGTTACTGTACACGAGGAAGCAACCGGCGCCGCCTTGCACAACACCGCCGTCACCAGCCTCTGCGCCGTGCCGTCGCGACCTCGGAGCCGTCGTCCTCTTCGCCATCCGCCGCCGGACGCACCCGCTAGCGCCGTTGACCCGTGACAGACCCGGCGGATCTGTCCTCCTCGCGTCTCCCGCCTCCTGCCGGCGACGTCGTGTCCAGTTGCCGCTACCCTCGCGCCGCTCGTGCTGCCCCGATGCCGTGGCCGAGCTCGCCTTCCCTCCCTCGAGCTCCTGTCGCGCCGCCATCGCCGAACCCG